>JACWNB010000078.1:0-27196 GCA_016165855.1 Pseudocercospora ulei
TTTCTTCCTTCTTCTGATTCGCTGCTCCTTCCGCCGAAAACTCCTTTTTAAGACCAACGTTACCTTATCGCTTCTTCTACCTTAAGGACGTCGTTCCTTCGTTATCTTCTTTCTTTTCTTATATCGTCGCTATCTAAAGTCCTTCCCCTACTGTCTATCTAATCTGAGCTAGCAGCTATCTAAGCTGCGGCGTAGCTGGCCTGTGCGCCGCCATAGAGGTCTATATAGATCTATCTACAGCGCGCTATCTCTTCTTCTTTCTTCTTCTCTACTAAGGCCTTAAGCGCTACTGCAAAGCCGCTTTCTTGGCGTCGGCCTCGTTCTTCGCCGTTATTATCCGACCTAGCAGGTCCGGAGACTAATAATAGCGAAGGCGAAGACCGTTACAAAGCGCAACCGACGCAGTGGCGCCGTCCTCGGCTTTATTGTTGCTATCCGGCCAGCGAAAACCGGTCGGCAGTAGTAGTAGTAGAGCCGAAGACCCCAACTAAGCGCGTTACTACGATCGTTTCTATCGGTCTCCTTACTAATAGAGCGGACGCGGCCTTCTACTTCTTCTATCTCTTTCGGAGTTATCAACTTCGAAGCTACTCGGGCCTCGGCTTCTTCAGGTTCTAGATATAAAACTCTCTTAACAGCTCCGCTAAATTCCAGAGGTTCTCGACCGGATACTATTTATAGTCTTCTAGCTACCCTTTCTATAAGATCCTCGCCTTAATGGACCCTCTTATCTTTCTTATATCTATTACATCTTCCACCTCCTATTCTTCTTCCTCCCTATCTATCTTAACCGGCAGGGATTCGGCGAACCCCTAATCCGGAAGACCGTCTTTAGGGTCCAAACTCAGCAGATCCGAATAAAAGACATCGTAGATCCTAAACGATTTCGGTAGCTAGAGCCGATAAGTTACCAGCGACCTCTTTTCCACTATCTTAAACAGGCCTACGTAGCAGGGGTTAAGCTTGGCATTGCCTTTTAGCCTTAGGTTCCGCGTGTTAAGCTATACCTTTTGGCCTTCTTCGAATTCTATTAGCGACCTCTTTCTATTAGCTTAAGTTATTATCTTCTTCTAAGCAGATTCTATCGCTTCTTTTGCTACCTAGGTCGCTTCTTCTATCTGAGATCTAAGTGCTTCTGCCGCGGCGGCGGCGACCCTCTTTAATGAGGTAGCAGTAGAAGGTTCCAAAGAGCTAGGTTTGTCCAGGGGTTGGAAGCTTATTCTCAGAAGATAACTGTAAGTTATCTCGAATAGCGCTAGCGAGGTAGCCTCTGACCGTGCCAAATTGGCGCAGAATTTGGCTATCGGCAACACCTTAACCTACTCATCTTAATAATAGCCGCAGAAGATTCGCAGATATTTTTCTATCTTACGATTAGCTACTTCGGACTGACCGTCGGTTTTAAGGGTAAGCAGCTGTGCTAAGTTTTCCGCGAATTCCAAGAGCTTGGTTAATGGCCTTCTATACATTAGCAGTGAATTAAGGACCCCTATCTGTAGTGATAGTGTCTAGCAGACTATAGTGCTTCTATATATGCTAAATTAGTATTCTCGCCGTTTCTTCTGCAGTAGTTCCTTTATCCTTTGCTTAGCAGGGGATAAAGTAGCGCTCTTTGCTTAGCCGATCTACTACGTTAAGTATAGCGTTATATCTATCGGAATTCGGCAGGCCGGTTACGAAGTCTATCGTAATATGCTGCTACGGTTTCTTAGGGATCGGAAGTAGCTTCAATAAACCGGCTAGAAGGCTGTAACGGGGTTTCGCAGCTCGATATACGTAACAATTGGCGATAAACTAGTGGATCCGCTCGAAGATTCTCGGAAACTAGTAGACCGTCCTTACCGCTTCTATCGTTATCTTGGAGCCAGTGTAGCCAACGTCCTTAGAACTATAGACTAGCTAGATAACCTCTGTAATTAGTTCTTCCAGAACTATTAGCTTCCCTAAACCTGTTTTGCCGAGCCTCTACTGCTAATTAAGCTGCTCCACCTTCTCGTAGAGCGTCTCTCCTTCGGTTAGCGGCCCTATCGCGCAGATCCCTGCTTCTTTTAATACCTCGGCGTCTACTATCCGTTCGGTTAACACCTTCTGGAACATGTTCGGATCTTCCTTCGCTTAGCTGGTCTTTCCTTCTCTTCTCGTTAGTGCGTTAGCCTTTCTATTCTAAGCTCCGGGTCGATAGGTAATCTTAAAGTCGAACCCAGATAAGTAGGCAGCCTACCGAGCTTAGCGACGCGATAGCTTCTGCGTCTTAATAAAGTAGGTTGATAACTGGTGGTCCGTAAGGACCTAGACCGTGCTCTTTCCGGCTATAAGCTCCGGTTTTTCCACTCCTCGAAAGTCTAGATAATAGCTAACAGTTCTTTATCGTAGATAGCGTAGTTCCGCTTAGCCTCGTTTATAGACTTGGTAAAGAAAGCTACCGGATAGAGAGTTTCGTCGTTTCTATATTAAGAAATAACGCCTGTAGTTACTGTATCGGATGTATCTGTCTCTAGGTAGATCGTCTTTTCCGGTCGGAAGTGCGCTAGCACTGGCGCCGAGGCTACTGCTTCTTTTAGCTAATTAAAAGCCTCCGTACACTTCTTATTCTATAGGCCAGCGGCCTCCTTCTTTAATGCCTCGTTTAGGGGTCTTGCTATATTGCTAAAGTCCTTAATAAATCGCCGATAGTAGCTGTAGAATCTGAGAAAAGCTCTGATTTAGGTAGTGTTTCCGGACTTCGGTTGCTTCCATTCTGCTACTGCAGCGACCTTTAAGGAGTCTATCCGAATTCCTTCTCTTCCGACAATAAGGCTAAGATATTTAACTTCAGTTTAATAGAATTCGCTCTTTTTCGTATCCGTATTCAATCTAACCTCGCAGAGCCTAGTTAGCACTCTCTTAATGTAGTCCGCGTGCTGCTCTCTCGTTCTATTAGTGTAGATAAGAATGTCGTCTAAGTAGATAGACACGAACCGTTCCAGCATATCTATAAAGATGTAATTTATAAAACGCTGCTACACTGCCGGCGCGTTGGTAAGTCCGAAAGGTATTACCAACTACTTGAAATTGCCTATGCGCGTAGCGAATGTCGTAAGAGCTTCTGTTTGTCCTTCCTCGTTCCTTAGTCGGTAGAACGCTTGGCGAATATCTAGCTTGCTAAACTACTTAGCTTTAGCTACTCGCTGTATAGTCTTATCGATTAGCGGCAGCGGATACACATCTCTCTTAGTAACCTTATTAAGGCCTCGGTAGTCTACACACAGTCGGAGACTACCTCCGGGTTTCTGTACAAAAAGAATCGGTAACGCATACTCGGCAGAGCTTAGTGTAATAAACTTCTTTGCTAGGTTTTCTCAAACAAACACCTCTACTTGGTCTAGCTCGGCCGGCGATAATCGTCTTAGGGGTTCGGTTCTTAGCAGCGCGGCTCCTTCTTTCAACTGGATCTTGTTGTTATATTCCGGTCGATAGAGCAGCAGGAGGTTAGAGTCAGCTTTTAAGAACACGTTAGTGTAGCTATAGAGTTCTTTCGGTAACACCTTAAGCAGGTCTACTTCTTCTTCCGCTATTATCTTCTAGTAATCTTCGATGTCTTTTATCGAAATAGTGTAGATCTTATTCTCCGGCGACTTCGCAAGAGTCGTTAGGGCTTCTAAGCTTATTATTCTGACGGTATCTAGGGGATCGGAACGGTTGGTCAGAATCGCGTCGATAGTCGCAACGTTTGGTTTTGCAGCGGCGGCGACCTTTTCGTCGGCGGCGGCTCCGCTCTGCTAGGTCTTGAATCCGAGTGTACCTTTACCTACGTTAATAACAGCTTTCTGGTTCTTTATCTATTTCTGCCCTATAATAATGTCAAACCGTCCGATATCCATAATTCGGAACGTTGCTTCTGTAGTGCGATTGGCCAAGGTAGTCTTTAATAGCATATAATGCGTAACGCTATTAGTGTCTTGTCTACTGTATACCGAAATTCGCGTCAGCGACGCTAGTTCTACTGGATAACCGTATCCTTTCGTTAGTTCCTAAACCAGTCGATAGTGGATCGCTACTCCGATAAGCGCTCCTGTGTCGATAAAGGCCTTTAACTAAAGTAGGCGGTACGAGCCGTTAAGGGGGTAGACTGTAATCGGAAGGATAATAGCAGTCTCTATATTTACTTCCACCGCCGCTAAGAGCGGATCGCTACAGCTGTTAATACTTCCTTCTTCCGGCGATACAGTCCGTAGTAGTGCCCTATTGTCTATGCTGGATAGGGGGTCTATCCGTCTAGCTGGTCTTTTCCTAAGATCCTTAGTAGCACTCTACTATCTAATACAGGGTGGGTTGGCCCGTGTTATTACTATGCCTTGCCAAGGTTTATATATCTGGTATACATTGGTCAAGTCACTTCTGAGTTACTTAACCAGTCCCTTTTGGCTTAAGTGTACTGCGTTGCATTACTTAACTCGGAAGTAACTGCTAAAAGTGTACGATAAAAGGCCCGGGTTTTAATTCCTAGAGGGCGGATCTTTTAGCGGGAGAGTGGAAGCAGCGTTAACGTATGTTTGTTTGTCTACCACTCCGTACAGAATAAGGCAGACCTGGTAAAGGTCCAGCTAGCTGTGTGCAGACCTGCTAGGGGGGGTTGATTGCGTATACTATATAGGGAGGCTGTGCAATAGCATACGTAGCCTATAAGTAAGCGCAGCTTACGAGGTCGTAAGCCTGTAGCGCAGGGGGTAGTAATACGGGGTGGGTTGGCCCGTGTTATTACTATGCCTTGCCAAGGTTTATATATCTAGTACACATTAGTTAAGTCACTTCCGAGTTACTTAACTAGTCCCTTTTGGCTTAAGTGTACTGCGTTACATCACTATCTACACTGTCGTGTGTCGTTCGGTGCCGGCTCTATAGCTTGGATAGTCTTCTTTAGTAGCGGTGGCTTTTTAGCACGATACTCCTGCTTTTGTTAAACCGTCGCTTAGCATCTAGTAGCGATATAGCTAGGCTTTCTGCAGGCGTAGCATATAGGGACGAACGACAAGCGCGGCGAATAGGATAGCTACTAAGGGCCCTGTCGGAAAGGAGCCGGGGGTCGTGTTGTCTGCCCTAACGATAATCTCTAAATTAGTTCGCGCGTCGCCGATTTTCTGTATGCATTCAGGTTTCTGGTAGTGACTCTCGCTTAGTGCACGAAGCCCTCGAGACCTTCGTCTTCTACTGAAGCTATAGCTCTAGCTAGCTTAGGGTTCAACTTCTGCCTTAGCAAGTGGAGCTGCTCGTCTTCGGACACTTTAGCTCTAATAGCATATTTTCTAAATAGGCTATAGAATTCTTTAAACGTTAGCCGGTTCTGGTTAATCCTGTCTAACTGTTTACAGACTGTCTTCTTTCGGAAGGTGTCTCCAAAACGCTAATCTAGAGCTTTAATCGCTTCGTCGGCAGTTACCTCTTCTAGGTCCGCTACCAGTAAGAACGCCTCGCCTTCTAGTCGCGATTCTAAGTGGGCAAATCTGTCCTCTTCGCTGCTTCTAGCATAATCGCGGTTTATCTTATTCTTTATCTTCTTTTTAAACGCCTCCTAGTCTTTAGGGTCTCTATTTCTAAAGGCCGTAGATTAGGTAGTAACGTTATCGAAGTGCTACCTTAACTGTATGCCGCTAGTAAGGCAGTATCTGCTTGTTGTTCTTAATGTAGCAGCGGCGCTGACGACATCGCTGCTTCTATGTCGGCTAACTAAGCCTTTAGCGTCTTCAGTTGTGCTAGCCAGTTCGCCGCTTAGTTTTCTAGCACATTAATAATAGTTTCCACCGATTCCTTCTTAGCTATTGCCAATTCTATCTCCTCTCTTAGCTGCCTGTTCTCTTCTATGTTTTTGTAAAACTTCTTTTCGATAAAGGTAATAATGTCGAACACCTTCCTAGCTCTATGTTCTGCTAGATATTCTTCGATTTTATCCGGCGTGCGGGTATACAGCTCCTTATAGCCGGCTATGCCCTTCTTCGCTTTATCTGTCTTTTCTTCTATAAGGCCCTTAGTAGCTGTTCTATCGTCGAGGATGCTAGTACGCCTATCCCTTGCTCTGTTAGTTTTTTCTCTTTCCGCTGCGGCCTGTAACGCCGCCCTCTGCCGTTAAGAAGCCTTCTATAGTCTCCCTTACAGTGCTAATGTATTTGGTTGGGTTTGTAGTGCACGCGTACGTTATTCAGGTAGCCGGATGCGGTTTAACGGGCCCTTTCGCGCAGCGTAGGGTTGGTGTAGTAGGTAAATTCGAGATATAATAATCTGAGCATGCAGATATTATTTAATACGGCTGTTTTGATAAATATATCTCGAACTAAGGAAGGAAAGGAATCTACGCAGCGGTGGGTAAGGGCTTTAGGGGTGGGTATGCCAAGGCCCGGCTCGGTCTGGAAGGGCTAAGCCGAAATTCTAAGGGTCTACCCTATTACTTAGTCCCACCCCTTTCTGCCGCTACAACATGTACAGACCGGCTAAGCAAGAAACTAGACTAGAAGAACCGGAAGTTTACAGTAATCTAACTAGTAGGGACATACGCTATATAACTTAATACTCCCCTAGGGATCTATCCGGTTTTCTATATAGACCTTATATAGTTAGCATATACAGACCCCCTCCTACACTAGACAACGGACGACGTACGCCCCCTAGCGATTATTACTAAGGACTAGGAGGAGTACAAGGTAGAAGAAATCCTTAAGAGCCGAAAGAAAGCAGAAGAGAGTAGAATACCTAGTTAAGTAGACAGGGTAGGCAGAGCCTAGGAAGGAGCTATACAAGGCTCTCTAGGATACAGTAGCACTAGACAAGTAGGAGGAGAAACACCCTTCTCGACAGCTACAGTAACACTATATCGTACAGGATAGGGCAGATAATAACTAAACCTAGGCAGGCAGGGGACTAGGCAGCTATAGGCAGGACTAAGTAGCTACAAGAGGCATTAGGCAGCTGCAGGCAGGACTAGGCAGCTGCGAGTAACATTAGGCAGCTATAGGCAGAACTAGGCAGCTGCAAGAGACATTAGGCAGCTGCAGGCAGGACTAGGCAGCTGCAAGAGACATTAGACAGCTATAGGCAGGACTGGGCAGCTGCAGGAACACCTAAAAAGTAGAAAAAATAGGACTAAGAAAGGATAGGTAATAGTCGTACAGGATAGGAGAAAGTTGGGCAGCTATAGCCAACATTAGGCAGCTGTAGACTATTGCAGCGGCAAAAAGGAGTAGGACTAAGTAATAGGGTAGACCCTTGGAATTTCGGCTCGGCCCTCCCAGACTAGGCCGGGCCTTGGCATACCCACCCCTAAAGCCCTTACCTACTGCCGTATAGATTCCTTTCCTTCTTTAGTTCGAGATATAGTTATTAAAACAGCCGTATTAAATTATATCTACCTGCTCGGATTATTATATCTCGAACTTACCAACTATACTAACCCTGCGCTACGCGAAAGGGCCCCGTTAAACTATCCGGCTACCCGAATAACGCACATACAGACTATAATAAACCAAACACACCAGCACTGTAAGAAGGCTATAGAAGGCTTCTCGACAGTAGAGGGCAGCGTTACCGGCTGCAGCGAAAAGAGAAAGACTAACAGAGCAAAGGACAGACGCGCCAGCCTCCTAGATAACAGAGCGGTCGTTAAAGGTCCTACTAAAGAAGAGACAAATAAGGTAAAGGAGGATATAGCCGGCTATAAGGAGCTGTACGCCTGCACGCTAGACGAGCTCGAGGCAAACCTAGCAGAACACAGATCCGGAAAGGTGTACGACACTATTATCTTTATCGAGAAGACGTTCTATAAGAAGATAGAAGAGAACAAACAGCTAAGAGAAGAAATAAAGGCAGTAATAGCTAAGAAGGAATCAGCAGAGACTATTATCGATATGTTAGAAAACTAAGCGGCAAATCGATTAGCGCAACTAAAGGCGCTAAAGGCTTAGTTAGCTAATATAGAGGCAGCGACGTCGTCAGCACTGCCTCTACTACTACAGGAACAAGCGGAAACTGCCTTACTAGCGGCCTACAGTTAAGGTAGCACCTCGATAACGTTACTGCCTAATCTACTAGCGTTTAGGGGTAGAGACCCTAAAGATTGGGAGGTCTTTAAAAAAAAGATAAAGAACAAGATAAGTTGTAATTATGCCGAAAGCAGTAAAGAAGACAGATTGGCCTGCCTAGAATCGCGACTAGAAGGCGAAGCGTTCTTATTAGTAGCGGACCTGGAAGATGTAACCGCTAACGAAGCGATCAAAGCCCTGGACTAACGCTTCGGAGACCCTTTCCGAAAAAAGACGGCCTGTAAGCAACTGGATAAAATCAACCAAAACCGGCTAACGTTTAAGGAGTTTTACGGACTGTTTAGGAAGTATGCTATTAGAGCTAAAATGTCTAAAGACGAGCAGCTGTACTTACTAAGGCAGAAGTTAAGTCCTGAACTAGCCGGAGCTATAGCTTCGGTAGAAGACGAAGATCTCGAGAGTTTCGTACACTAGGCGAGAGTTACCGCTAGAAACCTGAACGTATACGGAAAATCGGCAGCACGCGAATCGACCTAGGAGACATCGTTAGCGCCGACAGTACGACCCCCTGCTTCTTTCCGACGAGGCCCCTAGCAGCTACCCTATTCGCTGTGCTCGTCGTTCGTCCCTACCTGCTACGCGTACAGAAAGCCTAGCTATATCGCTACTAGATACCAAGCAACGAATTAGCAGAAGCGGGAGTACCGTGCTACGAAGCTACCGCCGCTAAGAAAGACTATCTAAGCTATTGAGCTGGCGGCTAACGACACCGACAGCGTAGACAGTAGAGTGCTATTAAGAATCTTAGGAAAAGACTAGCTAGACGGATAGGCCCCCTACCTAGTATTAACAATAGGGCACTGCTGCGAACCGTATCGCCAGAAGAAGAAGGGAGCGTCAACAGTTGTAGCGATCCGCTCTCGGCGGTAGTGGAAGTAAATACAGAGACCGCTATTATTCTTCCGATTACTGTCTACCCCTTAACGGCTTACATCGCCCCCTTTAGCTGAAAGCCTTTATTGATACAGGAGCTCTTATCGGCGCGGCAGTTTACTATCGACTAGTTCAGAAACTAACGAAGGAATATAGCTATCTAGTAGAACTAGCGTCGCTAACGCGAATTTCAACTTATAATAGACAGGACACAGAGAGCGTTACGCACTATGTGCCGCTAAAGACTACCTTAGCTGGTCGCATTACGGAAGCAACGTTCCTAATTATAGATATCGGACGATTTGACATTATAATAGGGCAGAAATAGATAAAGAACCAGAAAGCCGTTATTAACGTAGGTACTGGCACACTCGGATTCAAAACCCAGCAATGCGGTGTCGCTGCTGCTGTCGAATCGGTCACCGTCGTTGCTGCAGAACCGAAAGCTACAGTTATTAACGCGGTTCCGACCTACTGTTCCGATCCCCTAGATACCGTCAGAATAATAAGCTTAGAAGCCCTAACGACTCTTGCGAAGTCGCTGGAGAATAAGATCTACACTATCTCTATAAAAGACATCGAAGATTACTAGAAGATAATAGCGGAAGAAGAAGTAGACCTGCTTAAGGTGTTACCGAAAGAACTCTATAGCTACACTAACGTGTTCTTAAAAGCTGACTCTAACCTCCTGCTGCTCTATCGACCGGAATATAACAACAAGATCCAGTTGAAAGAAGGAGCCGCGCTGCTAAGAACCGAACCCCTAAGACGATTATCGCCGGCCGAGCTAGACTAAGTAGAGGTGTTTGTTCGAGAAAACCTAGCGAAGAAGTTCATTACGCTAAGCTCTACCGAGTACGCGTTACCGATCTTGTTCGTAAGGAAACCCAGAGGTAGTCTCCGACTGTGCGTAGACTACCGAGGCCTTAATAAGGTTACTAAGACAGATGTGTATCCGCTGCCGCTAATCGATAAGACTATACAGCGAGTAGCGAAAGCTAAGTGGTTTAGCAAGCTGGATATTCGCCAAGCGTTCTATCGACTAAGGAACGAGGAAGGACAAACGGAAGATCTTACGACATTCGCTACGCGCATAGGCAATTTCAAGTAGTTAGTAATGCCTTTCGGACTTACTAACGCGCCGGCGGTGTGTAGCAGCGTTTTATAAATTACATCTTTATAGATATGCTAGAACGGTTCGTGTCTATCTACTTAGACGACATTCTTATCTACACTAATAGAACGAGAGAGCAGCATACGGACTACATCGAGAGAGTGCTAACTAGGCTCTGCGAGGTTAGATTGAATACGGACACAAAAAAGAGCGAATTCTATTAAACTGAAATTAAAAATCTCGGTCTTATCGTTAGAAGAGAAGGAATTCGGATAGACCCCTTAAAGGTCACCGCCGTCGCAGAGTGGAAGCAACCGAAGTCCAGAAACACTACCTGAATTAGAGCTTTTCTCCGATTCTGCAGCTACTATCGGCGATTTATTAAGGACTTTAGCAATATAGCAAGACCCCTAAACGAAGCATTAAAGAAGGAGGCCGCTAGCCTAGAGAATAAGAAGTGCACAGAGGCTTTTAATCGGCTGAAAGAAGCGGTAGCCTTAGCGCCAGTGCTGGCGCACTTCCGACTGGAAAAGACAATCTACCTAGAAACGGACGCATCCGATACAGTAACCGCAGGGGTCCTTTCTTAATACGATAACGACGGCGAGACCCTGCATCCAGTAGCTTTCTTTAGTAAGTCTATAACTAAGGCTAAGCGGAACTACGCTATCTACGGTAAGGAGCTATTGGCTATTATCTAGGCTTTCGAGGAGTAGAAGCTAGAACTTATAGCTAGAAAGAGCACAGTCTAGGTCCTTACAGACTATCAATCGTTAACCTACTTTATAAAGACGTAGAAGCTCTCGCGCCGCCAAGCTTAGTAGGCCGCTTATCTATCCGGGTTTAACTTTAAGATCACTTATCGACCCGAAGCTTAGAACGGAAAGACTAATGTACTAACGAGAAGAGAGGGGAAGACTAGCTGCGCGAAAGAAGATCCAAACATGTTCTAGAAGGTGTTAACTGAGCGGATAGTAGATGCCGAGCTATTAAAAGAAGCGGGGATCTGCGCAGTAGAGCTGCCAACAGAGGAAGAGACGCTTTACAAAAAAGTAAAGCAGCTTAACTAGCAACAGAAGATCGGTAGAACCGGTTTAGGGAAGTTAATAGTTCTAGAAGAACTAATTACAGAGGTTATCTAGCTAGTCTATAGTTCTAAGGATGTTGGCTACGCTAGCACGAAAAAGAGAATAGAAGCTGTAAGGACAGTCTACTAGTTTCCGCAGATCTTCGAGCGGATCCACTAGTTTATTGCTAACTGTTACGTATGTCGAGCCGCGAAGCTGCGCTACGGCCTTCCAGCCGGTCTACTAAAGCCACTTCCGATCCCTAAGAAACTGTAGCAGCACATTACGATAGATTTCGTAACTAGCCTGCCGGATTCCAATAGATACAATGCTACCCTTAACGTAGTAGATCGGCTAAGCAAAGAACGTTACTTTATCCCCTGTTAAGCAAAGGACGAGGGCACTAGAAGAGACAGCGAGGATACTAATTTAGTATATATAGAAGCACTATAGTCTGCCGGACACTATTACTACGGATAGGGGTCCTTAATTTACTCCCGATGTATAGAAGGCTATTAACCAAGTTCTCAGAATTCGCAGAAAGCTTGGCACAGCCGCTTACCCTTAAACCGACAGCCAGTCTAAAGTAGCTAACCGTAAGATAGAGAAATATCTACGAATCTTCTGTAGCTATTATTAAGCAGAGTAGGTTAAGGTGTTGCCAATAGCCAAATTCTGCGCCAATTCGGCACAGTCCGAGGCCACCTTACTAGCGCCGTTCGAGATAACTTATAGCTATCTTCCGAGAATAAGCTTTCAACCGCCTAGCTCTTCAGAATCTTCTACCGCTACCTTGTCGAAGAGAGTCGCTGCCGCCGCAGCGGAAGCGCTTAAAAATCTCAGATAGAAGAAGCGATTAAGGTAGCGAAAGAGGCAATAGAATCGGCTTAGAAGAAGATAGGAACTCGAGCTAATAGAAAGCGGTTACCGATAGGGTTTGAAGAAGGCTAAAAGGTATAGCTTAATACGCAGAAGCTAAGGCTAAAAGGGAACGCCAAGCTTAACCCCTGTTACGTAGGTCCGTTTACGATAGTGGAAAAGAGATTGCTAGTAACTTATCGGCTCTAGCTACCAAATTCGTTCCGGATCTACGATGTTTTCTATTCGGATCTGTTAAGTCTGGACCCTAAAGACGGTCTTCCGGAACAGGGGTTCGCTGAACCCCTACCGGTCGAGATAGATAGTAAGGAGGAAGAGTAGGAGGTAGAAGAATATAATACATATAAGGAAGATAAGAGGGTCCGTTAAAGCGAGGATCTTATAGAAGGGGTAGCTAGAAGACTATAAATAGTATCTAGTCGAGAATCTCCAAAATTTAGCAGAGCTGTTAAGAGAATTTTACATCCGGAACCCGAAGAAGCCGAGGCCTAAGTAGCTCTAAAGTTAATAGCTCTAGAGAGATAGCAGAAGAAGAAGGAAGGCTGCGTCTGCTCTATCGGTACGAAAACCAATAAAAACGATCGTAGCGATCGCTTAGCTAGAGTCCTCGGCTCTACCACTACTACTACTAGCTTTGCCGGTTAGATAATAACAGTGAAGCTAAGGACGGCGCCACCACTTCGACGCGACGGTCGTCGACGCCGCCCTAAACAAGAAAGGCTCGCAGCCGTTCGATTTCGTAGACAGCGCGGCAACGGCAGCTTTGCGATAGCGCTTAAGGCCTTAGTAAAGAAGAAAAAGAAGAATAGATAGCGCGCTGCGGATAGATCTATATAGACCTCCGTAGCGGCGTACAGGCTAGCTATGCTGCAGCTTAGATAGCTGCCGGCTTAGATCAGATAGCTCCGATTAGACAGACGCTAAGTAAAGGACTTTAGATAGCGACGATATAAGAAGAAAGAAGAAGTCGAAAGGGTAACGTTTTTAAGATAGAAGAAACGATAAGGTAACGTCGATTCTAAGAAGGATTTCGGCGGAAGAAGCTACGAATCGGACGTAGGAAAAAGACGAAGAAAAAGAAGAAAAAGAAGAAGAGAAGGACGAATTAAAAAAAAAAAAAAAGAGGCGGATAAGATAAGTAAGCGGTCGAGGGCGACCGCTAGTAAGGGAGGGGGGTGGTGTTGCAGCGGCAAAAAGGGGTGGGACTAAGTAATAGGGTAGACCCTTGCAATTTTAGCTTAGCCCTCCCGGACCCAGCCGGGCCTTGGCACACCCACCCCTAAAGCCCTTACCTACTGCTGCATAGATTCCTTTCCTTCCTTAGTTCGAGATATATTTATTAGAACAGCTGTATTGAATTATGTCTGCGTGCTCGGATTATAGACAGCAGTAGGTAGGAGCACCTAGGAGGCGGATAGGATTGCGGCTAGCCCCTCTGGCCGGTTATAGTAACACGGCCCTGTACAAGACGACGACTGGGTCAGCGCTAGGTACACCGCTACTGCTGGACTATACGAGTTAGATAAGATAATAGATAGATAGACAGGTAAAAGCCGGACAACAGGGACGATAGACCCGATACATAACTAGCTGTTTGCTATGTAAAGCAAACAGCTAGTTATGTATCGGGTCTATCGTCCCTGTTGTCCGGCTTTTACCTGTCTATCTATCTATTATCTTATCTAACTCGTATAGTCCAGCAGTAGCGGTGTACCTAGCGCTGACCCAGTCGTCGTCTTGTACAGGGCCGTGTTACTATAACCGGCCAGAGGGGCTAGCCGCAATCCTATCCGCCTCCTAGGTGCTCCTACCTACTGCTGTCTATAATCCGAGCACGCAGACATAATTCAATACAGCTGTTCTAATAAATATATCTCGAACTAAGGAAGGAAAGGAATCTATGCAGCAGTAGGTAAGGGCTTTAGGGGTGGGTGTGCCAAGGCCCGGCTGGGTCCGGGAGGGCTAAGCTAAAATTGCAAGGGTCTACCCTATTACTTAGTCCCACCCCTTTTTGCCGCTGCAACACCACCCCCCTCCCTTACTAGCGGTCGCCCTCGACCGCTTACTTATCTTATCCGCCTCTTTTTTTTTTTTTTAATTCGTCCTTCTCTTCTTCTTTTTCTTCTTTTTCTTCGTCTTTTTCCTACGTCCGATTCGTAGCTTCTTCCGCCGAAATCCTTCTTAGAATCGACGTTACCTTATCGTTTCTTCTATCTTAAAAACGTTACCCTTTCGACTTCTTCTTTCTTCTTATATCGTCGCTATCTAAAGTCCTTTACTTAGCGTCTGTCTAATCGGAGCTATCTGATCTAAGCCGGCAGCTATCTAAGCTGCAGCATAGCTAGCCTGTACGCCGCTACGGAGGTCTATATAGATCTATCCGCAGCGCGCTATCTATTCTTCTTTTTCTTCTTTACTAAGGCCTTAAGCGCTATCGCAAAGCTGCCGTTGCCGGCGCTGTCTACGAAATCGAACGGCTGCGAGCCTTTCTTGTTTAGGGCGGCGTCGACGACCGTCGCGTCGAAGTGGTGGCGCCGTCCTTAGCTTCACTGTTATTATCTAACCGGCAAAGCTAGTAGTAGTAGTGGTAGAGCCGAGGACTCTAGCTAAGCGATCGCTACGATCGTTTTTTATTGGTTTTCGTACCGATAGAGCAGACGCAGCCTTCCTTCTTCTTCTGCTATCTCTCTAGAGCTATTAACTTTAGAGCTACTTAGGCCTCGGCTTCTTCGGGTTCCGGATGTAAAATTCTCTTAACAGCTCTGCTAAATTTTGGAGATTCTCGACTAGATACTATTTATAGTCTTCTAGCTACCCCTTCTATAAGATCCTCGCTTTAACGGACCCTCTTATCTTCCTTATATGTATTATATCTTCTACCTCCTACTCTTCCTCCTTACTATCTATCTCGACCGGTAGGGGTTCAGCGAACCCCTGTTCCGGAAGACCGTCTTTAGGGTCCAGACTTAACAGATCCGAATAGAAAACATCGTAGATCCGGAACGAATTTGGTAGCTAGAGCCGATAAGTTACTAGCAATCTCTTTTCCACTATCGTAAACGGACCTACGTAACAGGGGTTAAGCTTGGCGTTCCCTTTTAGCCTTAGCTTCTGCGTATTAAGCTATACCTTTTAGCCTTCTTCAAACCCTATCGGTAACCGCTTTCTATTAGCTCGAGTTCCTATCTTCTTCTAAGCCGATTCTATTGCCTCTTTCGCTACCTTAATCGCTTCTTCTATCTGAGATTTAAGCGCTTCCGCTGCGGCGGCAGCGACTCTCTTCGACAAGGTAGCGGTAGAAGATTCTGAAGAGCTAGGCGGTTGAAAGCTTATTCTCGGAAGATAGCTATAAGTTATCTCGAACGGCGCTAGTAAGGTGGCCTCGGACTGTGCCGAATTGGCGCAGAATTTGGCTATTGGCAACACCTTAACCTACTCTGCTTAATAATAGCTACAGAAGATTCGTAGATATTTCTCTATCTTACGGTTAGCTACTTTAGACTGGCTGTCGGGTTTAAGGGTAAGCGGCTGTGCCAAGCTTTCTGCGAATTCTGAGAACTTGGTTAATAGCCTTCTATACATCGGGAGTAAATTAAGGACCCCTATCCGTAGTAATAGTGTCCGGCAGACTATAGTGCTTCTATATATACTAAATTAGTATCCTCGCTGTCTCTTCTAGTGCCCTCGTCCTTTGCTTAACAGGGGATAAAGTAACGTTCTTTGCTTAGCCGATCTACTACGTTAAGGGTAGCATTGTATCTATTGGAATCCGGCAGGCTAGTTACGAAATCTATCGTAATGTGCTGCTACAGTTTCTTAGGGATCGGAAGTGGCTTTAGTAGACCGGCTGGAAGGCCGTAGCGCAGCTTCGCGGCTCGACATACGTAACAGTTAGCAATAAACTAGTGGATCCGCTCGAAGATCTGCGGAAACTAGTAGACTGTCCTTACAGCTTCTATTCTCTTTTTCGTGCTAGCGTAGCCAACATCCTTAGAACTATAGACTAGCTAGATAACCTCTGTAATTAGTTCTTCTAGAACTATTAACTTCCCTAAACCGGTTCTACCGATCTTCTGTTGCTAGTTAAGCTGCTTTACTTTTTTGTAAAGCGTCTCTTCCTCTGTTGGCAGCTCTACTGCGCAGATCCCCGCTTCTTTTAATAGCTCGGCATCTACTATCCGCTCAGTTAACACCTTCTAGAACATGTTTGGATCTTCTTTCGCGCAGCTAGTCTTCCCCTCTCTTCTCGTTAGTACATTAGTCTTTCCGTTCTAAGCTTCGGGTCGATAAGTGATCTTAAAGTTAAACCCGGATAGATAAGCGGCCTACTAAGCTTGGCGGCGCGAGAGCTTCTACGTCTTTATAAAGTAGGTTAACGATTGATAGTCTGTAAGGACCTAGACTGTGCTCTTTCTAGCTATAAGTTCTAGCTTCTACTCCTCGAAAGCCTAGATAATAGCCAATAGCTCCTTACCGTAGATAGCGTAGTTCCGCTTAGCCTTAGTTATAGACTTACTAAAGAAAGCTACTGGATGCAGGGTCTCGCCGTCGTTATCGTATTAAGAAAGGACCCCTGCGGTTACTGTATCGGATGCGTCCGTTTCTAGGTAGATTGTCTTTTCCAGTCGGAAGTGCGCCAGCACTGGCGCTAAGGCTACCGCTTCTTTCAGCCGATTAAAAGCCTCTGTGCACTTCTTATTCTCTAGGCTAGCGGCCTCCTTCTTTAATGCTTCGTTTAGGGGTCTTGCTATATTGCTAAAGTCCTTAATAAATCGCCGATAGTAGCTGCAGAATCGGAGAAAAGCTCTAATTCAGGTAGTGTTTCTGGACTTCGGTTGCTTCCACTCTGCGACGGCGGTGACCTTTAAGGGGTCTATCCGAATTCCTTCTCTTCTAACGATAAGACCGAGATTTTTAATTTCAGTTTAATAGAATTCGCTCTTTTTTGTGTCCGTATTCAATCTAACCTCGCAGAGCCTAGTTAGCACTCTCTCGATGTAGTCCGTATGCTGCTCTCTCGTTCTATTAGTGTAGATAAGAATGTCGTCTAAGTAGATAGACACGAACCGTTCTAGCATATCTATAAAGATGTAATTTATAAAACGCTGCTACACCGCCGGCGCGTTAGTAAGTCCGAAAGGCATTACTAACTACTTGAAATTGCCTATGCGCGTAGCGAATGTCGTAAGATCTTCCGTTTGTCCTTCCTCGTTCCTTAGTCGATAGAACGCTTGGCGAATATCCAGCTTGCTAAACCACTTAGCTTTCGCTACTCGCTGTATAGTCTTATCGATTAGCGGCAGCGGATACACATCTGTCTTAGTAACCTTATTAAGGCCTCGGTAGTCTACGCACAGTCGGAGACTACCTCTGGGTTTCCTTACGAACAAGATCGGTAACGCGTACTCGGTAGAGCTTAGCGTAATGAACTTCTTCGCTAGGTTTTCTCGAACAAACACCTCTACTTAGTCTAGCTCGGCCGGCGATAATCGTCTTAGGGGTTCGGTTCTTAGCAGCGCGGCTCCTTCTTTCAACTGGATCTTGTTGTTATATTCCGGTCGATAGAGCAGCAGGAGGTTAGAGTCAGCTTTTAAGAACACGTTAGTGTAGCTATAGAGTTCTTTCGGTAACACCTTAAGCAGGTCTACTTCTTCTTCCGCTATTATCTTCTAGTAATCTTCGATGTCTTTTATAGAGATAGTGTAGATCTTATTCTCCAGCGACTTCGCAAGAGTCGTTAGGGCTTCTAAGCTTATTATTCTGACGGTATCTAGGGGATCGGAACAGTAGGTCGGAACCGCGTTAATAACTGTAGCTTTCGGTTCTGCAGCAACGACGGTGACCGATTCGACAGCAGCAGCGACACCGCATTGCTGGGTTTTGAATCCGAGTGTGCCAGTACCTACGTTAATAACGGCTTTCTGGTTCTTTATCTATTTCTGCCCTATTATAATGTCAAATCGTCCGATATCTATAATTAGGAACGTTGCTTCCGTAATGCGACCAGCTAAGGTAGTCTTTAGCGGCACATAGTGCGTAACGCTCTCTGTGTCCTGTCTATTATAAGTTGAAATTCGCGTTAGCGACGCTAGTTCTACTAGATAGCTATATTCCTTCGTTAGTTTCTGAACTAGTCGATAGTAAACTGCCGCGCCGATAAGAGCTCCTGTATCAATAAAGGCTTTCAGCTAAAGGGGGCGATGTAAGCCGTTAAGGGGTAGACAGTAATCGGAAGAATAATAGCGGTCTCTGTATTTACTTCCACTACCGCCGAGAGCGGATCGCTACAACTGTTGACGCTCCCTTCTTCTTCTGGCGATACGGTTCGCAGCAGTGCCCTATTGTTAATACTAGGTAGGGGGCCTATCCGTCTAGCTAGTCTTTTCCTAAGATTCTTAATAGCACTCTACTGTCTACGCTGTCGGTGTCGTTAGCCGCCAGCTCAATAGCTTAGATAGTCTTTCTTAGCGGCGGTAGCTTCGTAGCACGGTACTCCCGCTTCTGCTAATTCGTTGCTTGGTATCTAGTAGCGATATAGCTAGGCTTTCTGTACGCGTAGCAGGTAGGGACGAACGACGAGCACAGCGAATAGGGTAGCTGCTAGGGGCCTCGTCGGAAAGAAGCAGGGGGTCGTACTGTCGGCGCTAACGATGTCTCCTAGGTCGATTCGCGTGCTGCCGATTTTCCGTATACGTTCAGGTTTCTAGCGGTAACTCTCGCCTAGTGTACGAAACTCTCGAGATCTTCGTCTTCTACCGAAGCTATAGCTCCGGCTAGTTCAGGACTTAACTTCTGCCTTAGTAAGTACAGCTGCTCGTCTTTAGACATTTTAGCTCTAATAGCATACTTCCTAAACAGTCCGTAAAACTCCTTAAACGTTAGCCGGTTTTGGTTGATTTTATCCAGTTGCTTACAGGCCGTCTTTTTTCGGAAAGGGTCTCCGAAGCGTTAGTCCAGGGCTTTGATCGCTTCGTTAGCGGTTACATCTTCCAGGTCCGCTACTAATAAGAACGCTTCGCCTTCTAGTCGCGATTCTAGGCAGGCCAATCTGTCTTCTTTACTGCTTTCGGCATAATTACAACTTATCTTGTTCTTTATCTTTTTTTTAAAGACCTCCCAATCTTTAGGGTCTCTACCCCTAAACGCTAGTAGATTAGGCAGTAACGTTATCGAGGTGCTACCTTAACTGTAGGCCGCTAGTAAGGCAGTTTCCGCTTGTTCCTGTAGTAGTAGAGGCAGTGCTGACGACGTCGCTGCCTCTATATTAGCTAACTAAGCCTTTAGCGCCTTTAGTTGCGCTAATCGATTTGCCGCTTAGTTTTCTAACATATCGATAATAGTCTCTGCTGATTCCTTCTTAGCTATTACTGCCTTTATTTCTTCTCTTAGCTGTTTGTTCTCTTCTATCTTCTTATAGAACGTCTTCTCGATAAAGATAATAGTGTCGTACACCTTTCCGGATCTGTGTTCTGCTAGGTTTGCCTCGAGCTCGTCTAGCGTGCAGGCGTACAGCTCCTTATAGCCGGCTATATCCTCCTTTACCTTATTTGTCTCTTCTTTAGTAGGACCTTTAACGACCGCTCTGTTATCTAGGAGGCTGGCGCGTCTGTCCTTTGCTCTGTTAGTCTTTCTCTTTTCGCTGCAGCCGGTAACGCTGCCCTCTACTGTCGAGAAGCCTTCTATAGCCTTCTTACAGTGCTGGTGTGTTTGGTTTATTATAGTCTGTATGTGCGTTATTCGGGTAGCCGGATAGTTTAACGGGCCCTTTCGCGTAGCGCAGGGTTAGTATAGTTGGTAAGTTCGAGATATAATAATCCGAGCAGGTAGATATAATTTAATACGGCTGTTTTAATAACTATATCTCGAACTAAAGAAGGAAAGGAATCTATACGGCAGTAGGTAAGGGCTTTAGGGGTGGGTATGCCAAGGCCCGGCCTAGTCTGGGAGGGCCGAGCCGAAATTCCAAGGGTCTACCCTATTACTTAGTCCTACTCCTTTTTGCCGCTGCAATAGTCTACAGCTGCCTAATGTTGGCTATAGCTGCCCAACTTTCTCCTATCCTGTACGACTATTACCTATCCTTTCTTAGTCCTATTTTTTCTACTTTTTAGGTGTTCCTGCAGCTGCCCAGTCCTGCCTATAGCTGTCTAATGTCTCTTGCAGCTGCCTAGTCCTGCCTGCAGCTGCCTAATGTCTCTTGCAGCTGCCTAGTTCTGCCTATAGCTGCCTAATGTTACTCGCAGCTGCCTAGTCCTGCCTGCAGCTGCCTAATGCCTCTTGTAGCTACTTAGTCCTGCCTATAGCTGCCTAGTCCTGCCTGCCTAGGTTTAGTTATTATCTGCCCTATCCTGTACGATATAGTGTTACTGTAGCTGTCGAGAAGGGTGTTTCTCCTCCTACTTGTCTAGTGCTACTGTATCCTAGAGAGCCTTGTATAGCTCCTTCCTAGGCTCTGCCTACCCTGTCTACTTAACTAGGTATTCTACTCTCTTCTGCTTCTTTCGGCTCTTAAGGATTTCTTCTACCTTGTACTCCTCCTAGTCCTTAGTAATAATCGCTAGGGGGCGTACGTCGTCCGTTGTCTAGTGTAGGAGGGGGTCTGTATATGCTAACTATATAAGGTCTATATAGAAAACCGGATAGATCCCTAGGGGAGTATTAAGTTATATAGCGTATGTCCCTACTAGTTAGATTACTGTAAACTTCCGGTTCTTCTAGTCTAGTTTCTTGCTTAGCCGGTCTGTACATGTTGTAGCGGCAGAAAGGGGTGGGACTAAGTAATAGGGTAGACCCTTAGAATTTCGGCTTAGCCCTTCCAGACCGAGCCGGGCCTTGGCATACCCACCCCTAAAGCCCTTACCCACCGCTGCGTAGATTCCTTTCCTTCCTTAGTTCGAGATATATTTATCAAAAAACAGCCGTATTAAATAATATCTGCATGCTCAGATTATTATATCTCGAATTTACCTACTACACCAACCCTACGCTGCGCGAAAGGGCCCGTTAAACCGCATCCGGCTACCTGAATAACGTACGCGTGCACTACAAACCCAACCAAATACATTAGCACTGTAAGGAGACTATAGAAGGCTTCTTAACGGCAGAGGGCGGCGTTACAGGCCGCAGCGGAAAGAGAAAAACTAACAGAGCAAGGGATAGGCGTACTAGCATCCTCGACGATAGAACAGCTACTAAGGGCCTTATAGAAGAAAAGACAGATAAAGCGAAGAAGGGCATAGCCGGCTATAAGGAGCTGTATACCCGCACGCCGGATAAAATCGAAGAATATCTAGCAGAACATAGAGCTAGGAAGGTGTTCGACATTATTACCTTTATCGAAAAGAAGTTTTACAAAAACATAGAAGAGAACAGGCAGCTAAGAGAGGAGATAGAATTGGCAATAGCTAAGAAGGAATCGGTGGAAACTATTATTAATGTGCTAGAAAACTAAGCGGCGAACTGGCTAGCACAACTGAAGACGCTAAAGGCTTAGTTAGCCGACATAGAAGCAGCGATGTCGTCAGCGCCGCTGCTACATTAAGAACAACAAGCAGATACTGCCTTACTAGCGGCATACAGTTAAGGTAGCACTTCGATAACGTTACTACCTAATCTACGGCCTTTAGAAATAGAGACCCTAAAGACTAGGAGGCGTTTTAAAAAGAAGATAAAGAATAAGATAAACCGCGATTATGCTAGAAGCAGCGAAGAGGACAGATTTGCCCACTTAGAATCGCGACTAGAAGGCGAGGCGTTCTTACTGGTAGCGGACCTAGAAGAGGTAACTGCCGACGAAGCGATTAAAGCTCTAGATTAGCGTTTTGGAGACACCTTCCGAAAGAAGACAGTCTGTAAACAGTTAGACAGGATTAACCAGAACCGGCTAACGTTTAAAGAATTCTATAGCCTATTTAGAAAATATGCTATTAGAGCTAAAGTGTCCGAAGACGAGCAGCTCCACTTGCTAAGGCAGAAGTTGAACCCTAAGCTAGCTAGAGCTATAGCTTCAGTAGAAGACGAAGGTCTCGAGGGCTTCGTGCACTAAGCGAGAGTCACTACCAGAAACCTGAATGCATACAGAAAATCGGCGACGCGCGAACTAATTTAGAGATTATCGTTAGGGCAGACAACACGACCCCCGGCTCCTTTCCGACAGGGCCCTTAGTAGCTATCCTATTCGCCGCGCTTGTCGTTCGTCCCTATATGCTACGCCTGCAGAAAGCCTAGCTATATCGCTACTAGATGCTAAGCGACGGTTTAACAAAAGCAGGAGTATCGTGCTAAAAAGCCACCGCTACTAAAGAAGACTATCCAAGCTATAGAGCCGGCACCGAACGACACCGACAGTGTAGATAGTGATGTAACGCAGTACACTTAAGCCAAAAGGGACTAGTTAAGTAACTCGGAAGTGACTTAACTAATGTGTACTAGATATATAAACCTTGGCAAGGCATAGTAATAACACGGGCCAACCCACCCCGTATTACTACCCCCTGCGCTACAGGCTTACGACCTCGTAAGCTGCGCTTACTTATAGGCTACGTATGCTATTGCACAGCCTCCCTATATAGTATACGCAATCAACCCCCCCTAGCAGGTCTGCACACAGCTAGCTGGACCTTTACCAGGTCTGCCTTATTCTGTACGGAGTGGTAGACAAACAAACATACGTTAACGCTGCTTCCACTCTCCCGCTAAAAGATCCGCCCTCTAGGAATTAAACCCGGGCCTTTTATCGTACACTTTTAGCAGTTACTTCCGAGTTAAGTAATGCAACGCAGTACACTTAAGCCAAAAGGGACTGGTTAAGTAACTCAGAAGTGACTTGACCAATGTATACCAGATATATAAACCTTGGCAAGGCATAGTAATAACACGGGCCAACCCACCCTGTATTAGATAGTAGAGTGCTACTAAGGATCTTAGGAAAAGACCAGCTAGACGGATAGACCCCCTATCCAGCATAGACAATAGGGCACTACTACGGACTGTATCGCCGGAAGAAGGAAGTATTAACAGCTGTAGCGATCCGCTCTTAGCGGCGGTGGAAGTAAATATAGAGACTGCTATTATCCTTCCGATTACAGTCTACCCCCTTAACGGCTCGTACCGCCTACTTTAGTTAAAGGCCTTTATCGACACAGGAGCGCTTATCGGAGTAGCGATCCACTATCGACTGGTTTAGGAACTAACGAAAGGATACGGTTATCCAGTAGAACTAGCGTCGCTGACGCGAATTTCGGTATACAGTAGACAAGACACTAATAGCGTTACGCATTATATGCTATTAAAGACTACCTTGGCCAATCGCACTACAGAAGCAACGTTCCGAATTATGGATATCGGACGGTTTGACATTATTATAGGGCAGAAATAGATAAAGAACCAGAAAGCTGTTATTAACGTAGGTAAAGGTACACTCGGATTCAAGACCTAGCAGAGCGGAGCCGCCGCCGACGAAAAGGTCGCCGCCGCTGCAAAACCAAACGTTGCGACTATCGACGCGATTCTGACCCAACCGTTCCGATCCCCTAGATACCGTCAGAATAATAAGCTTAGAAGCCCTAACGACTCTTGCGAAGTCGCCGGAGAATAAGATCTACACTATTTCGATAAAAGACATCGAAGATTACTAGAAGATAATAGCGGAAGAAGAAGTAGACCTGCTTAAGGTGTTACCGAAAGAACTCTATAGCTACACTAACGTGTTCTTAAAAGCTGACTCTAACCTCCTGCTGCTCTATCGACCGGAATATAACAACAAGATCCAGTTGAAAGAAGGAGCCGCGCTGCTAAGAACCGAACCCCTAAGACGATTATCGCCGGCCGAGCTAGACCAAGTAGAGGTGTTTGTTTGAGAAAACCTAGCAAAGAAGTTTATTACACTAAGCTCTGCCGAGTATGCGTTACCGATTCTTTTTGTACAGAAACCCGGAGGTAGTCTCCGACTGTGTGTAGACTACCGAGGCCTTAATAAGGTTACTAAGAGAGATGTGTATCCGCTGCCGCTAATCGATAAGACTATACAGCGAGTAGCTAAAGCTAAGTAGTTTAGCAAGCTAGATATTCGCCAAGCGTTCTACCGACTAAGGAACGAGGAAGGACAAACAGAAGCTCTTACGACATTCGCTACGCGCATAGGCAATTTCAAGTAGTTGGTAATACCTTTCGGACTTACCAACGCGCCGGCAGTGTAGCAGCGTTTTATAAATTACATCTTTATAGATATGCTGGAACGGTTCGTGTCTATCTACTTAGACGACATTCTTATCTACACTAATAGAACGAGAGAGCAGCACGCGGACTACATTAAGAGAGTGCTAACTAGGCTCTGCGAGGTTAG
The DNA here is from genome assembly GCA_016165855.1 of Pseudocercospora ulei. NCBI lineage: Eukaryota > Fungi > Ascomycota > Dothideomycetes > Mycosphaerellales > Mycosphaerellaceae > Pseudocercospora > Pseudocercospora ulei. The sequence goes on from JACWNB010000078.1 coordinate 24,343, forward strand.
ATTGAATACGGATACGAAAAAGAGCGAATTCTATTAAACTGAAGTTAAATATCTTAGCCTTATTGTCGGAAGAGAAGGAATTCGGATAGACTCCTTAAAGGTCGCTGCAGTAGCAGAATGGAAGCAACCGAAGTCCGGAAACACTACCTAAATCAGAGCTTTTCTCAGATTCTACAGCTACTATCGGCGATTTATTAAGGACTTTAGCAATATAGCAAGACCCCTAAACGAGGCATTAAAGAAGGAGGCCGCTGGCCTATAGAATAAGAAGTGTACGGAGGCTTTTAATTAGCTAAAAGAAGCAGTAGCCTCGGCGCCAGTGCTAGCGCACTTCCGACCGGAAAAGACGATCTACCTAGAGACAGATACATCCGATACAGTAACTACAGGCGTTATTTCTTAATATAGAAACGACGAAACTCTCTATCCGGTAGCTTTCTTTACCAAGTCTATAAACGAGGCTAAGCGGAACTACGCTATCTACGATAAAGAACTGTTAGCTATTATCTAGACTTTCGAGGAGTGGAAACCGGAGCTTATAGCCGGAAAGAGCACGGTCTAGGTCCTTACGGACCACCAGTTATCAACCTACTTTATTAAGACGCAGAAGCTATCGCGTCGCTAAGCTCGGTAGGCTGCCTACTTATCTGGGTTCGACTTTAAGATTACCTATCGACCCGGAGCTTAGAATAGAAAGGCTAACGCACTAACGAGAAGAGAAGGAAAGACCAGCTAAGCGAAGGAAGATCCGAACATGTTCCAGAAGGTGTTAACCGAACGGATAGTAGACGCCGAGGTATTAAAAGAAGCAGGGATCTGCGCGATAGGGCCGCTAACCGAAGGAGAGACGCTCTACGAGAAGGTGGAGCAGCTTAATTAGCAGTAGAGGCTCGGCAAAAACAGGTTTAGGGAAGCTAATAGTTCTGGAAGAACTAATTACAGAGGTTATCTAGCTAGTCTATAGTTCTAAGGACGTTGGCTACACTGGCTCCAAGATAACGATAGAAGCGGTAAGGACGGTCTACTAGTTTCCGAGAATCTTCGAGCGGATCCACTAGTTTATCGCCAATTGTTACGTATATCGAGCTGCGAAACCCCGTTACAGCCTTCTAGCCGGTTTATTGAAGCTACTTCCGATCCCTAAGAAAAACCGTAGCAGCATATTACGATAGACTTCGTAACCGGCCTGCCGAATTCCGATAGATATAACGCTATACTTAACGTAGTAGATCGGCTAAGCAAAGAGCGCTACTTTATCCCCTGCTAAGCAAAGGATAAAGGAACTACTGCAGAAGAAACGGCGAGAATACTAATTTAGCATATATAGAAGCACTATAGTCTGCTAGACACTATCACTACAGATAGGGGTCCTTAATTCACTGCTAATGTATAGAAGGCCATTAACCAAGCTCTTGGAATTCGCGGAAAACTTAGCACAGCTGCTTACCCTTAAACCGACGGTCAGTCCGAAGTAGCTAATCGTAAGATAGAAAAATATCTGCGAATCTTCTGCGGCTATTATTAAGATGAGTAGGTTAAGGTGTTGCCGATAGCCAAATTCTGCGCCAATTTGGCACGGTCAGAGGCTACCTCGCTAGCGCTATTCGAGATAACTTACAGTTATCTTCTGAGAATAAGCTTCCAACCCCTGGACAAACCTAGCTCTTTGGAACCTTCTACTGCTACCTCATTAAAGAGGGTCGCCGCCGCCGCGGCAGAAGCACTTAGATCTCAGATAGAAGAAGCGACCTAGGTAGCAAAAGAAGCGATAGAATCTGCTTAGAAGAAGATAATAACTTAAGCTAATAGAAAGAGGTCGCTAATAGAATTCGAAGAAGGCCAAAAGGTATAGCTTAACACGCGGAACCTAAGGCTAAAAGGCAATGCCAAGCTTAACCCCTGCTACGTAGGCCTGTTTAAGATAGTGGAAAAGAGGTCGCTGGTAACTTATCGGCTCTAGCTACCGAAATCGTTTAGGATCTACGATGTCTTTTATTCGGATCTGCTGAGTTTGGACCCTAAAGACGGTCTTCCGGATTAGGGGTTCGCCGAATCCCTGCCGGGTTAAGATAGATAGGGAGGAAGAAGAATAGGAGGTGGAAGATGTAATAGATATAAGAAAGATAAGAGGGTCCATTAAGGCGAGGATCTTATAGAAAGGGTAGCTAGAAGACTATAAATAGTATCCGGTCGAGAACCTCTGGAATTTAGCGGAGCTGTTAAGAGAGTTTTATATCTAGAACCTGAAGAAGCCGAGGCCCGAGTAGCTTCGAAGTTGATAACTCCGAAAGAGATAGAAGAAGTAGAAGGCCGCGTCCGCTCTATTAGTAAGGAGACCGATAGAAACGATCGTAGTAACGCGCTTAGTTGGGGTCTTCGGCTCTACTACTACTACTGCCGACCGGTTTCGCTGGCCGGATAGCAACAATAAAGCCGAGGACGGCGCCACTGCGTCGGTGCGCTTTGTAACGGTCTTCGCCTTCGCTATTATTAGTCTCCGGACCTGCTAGGTCGGATAATAACGGCGAAGAACGAGGCCCGACGCCAAGAAAGCGGCTTTGCAGTAGCGCTTAAGGCCTTAGTAGAGAAGAAGAAAGAAGAAGAGATAGCGCGCTGTAGATAGATCTATATAGACCTCTATGGCGGCGCACAGGCCAGCTACGCCGCAGCTTAGATAGCTGCTAGCTCAGATTAGATAGACAGTAGGGGAAGGACTTTAGATAGCGACGATATAAGAAAAGAAAGAAGATAACGAAGGAACGACGTCCTTAAGGTAGAAGAAGCGATAAGGTAACGTTGGTCTTAAAAGAGTTTCGGCGGAAGGAGCAGCGAATCAGAAGAAGGAAGAAAACAG
>JACWNB010000079.1:0-27073 GCA_016165855.1 Pseudocercospora ulei
CCCCTATGGGAATGTGGAGAATTTTTTCGGCCGGTTTTCCCTCACTTGTCTTTATCTCCGCTCCCCCCTCCTATTCGTGCCCTTGGCTGTTCCTTTCTTCCAGCCCTTATCTCGTACGGCGTACGTACGGTGTCGTGTCAGTAGGCTCCTATAGTGTCCTACATTGTAGTGCTCGATCCTTTGACAACCTAGGTCTGCCCTGCAGCTACCCTGTCCTTAGGGTGGATCGTGCCTCTTTCCGCCGTACGGCGCGGGTTATTGCAACTGGGTAGTTGGGGGATAGTCCTCCTCCTATCTGTCCAGTGCGGTCGTGTCTTGCAGAGCCTCGTACGGTTCCTACGTAGGCTCTGCCTATCCTTTCCATTTCACTAAGTACTCTGCCTTCCCCCGCTTCCTCCGTCTCTTAAGGATCCCCTCTACCTCGTACTCTTCTTAGCCCTCGGTTATAATTGCGGGTAGGCGCTCGTCGTTAGTCGTCTAATGCGGCAAGGGGTCCGTGCTCGCCGGTCGTACGAGGTCTACGTAGAAGACTGGGTAAATCCCTAGAGGAGTGTTTAGTCGTACGGCGTGTGTCCCTACCGGCTGGATTACCGTAAACTTCCTGTTTCTCCAATCCAACTTCTTGCTCGGCTGGTCCGTACAGATGTTTCGCTAGTTTAGCCAGACCTTATCCCCTGCCTCGTACCTTAGTGCAGCCTGTCGTCCCTTGTTGGCCTGCTCTTCGGCGTTCTGCTAGGCTAGGGCTAGGCTTGCTTTTGCCTATTGGTAGGCGTTCGTAATTGTCCGTACGATAGCCTCTCCTTGCTGGATTAGGGATCGTACGGGGCGCAGGGTGTTGCTACTTAGGGTCGGTAGGAGCGGGGAATGGTCGTATCTATAGGTTATAAAGAAGGGGGATAGTCCTGTAGCGTCGGCCGTACGGCTGTTAATAGCCAGCTCTGCTATTAGGAGAAGGCGGTTCCAGTTCGTCTAGTTATAGTCGACGTACGCTCGGAGGTACGCCTCTAGGGTTGAATTGGCTCTCTCTCCGTCGCCCCGTCCGTCTGCGGGTGCTATGCAGTAGACAGACGACGCTCTACCCTTAGTAACTGGCAGATCCGTGCCCAGAGCTGGCTCGTGAACTGTGGCCCCCGGTCTGATACAATTGACCTAGGGAAACCGTGCTTGCTGAACGTCGTCCGGATAAAGGCCCAGGCAGTGTCCTTAGCTGTAATGGAGTCTATCCCCTCTAGTATTACCCCTTTCGTTAACTTGTCCGTAACTACTATAATGTTTTCGCCGTCCGTTACTCTCGGGAAGGTCTGTAATGAAGTCTACGGTCAGATCTTGCTAGGGTCGATCCGGTATCGGCAGAGGCCTCAGCAGCCTATGCTTTAGCTCGCGCTAGGGCTTCGTTCGTCTGCATACATCGCAGTTCCGTACGAACCTGCGAATGTCCTTCGCTATCGCTGGCCAGTAATAGTCCCGGGCGATAATGCTGTACGTCTCCTCGCGCCCTAGGTGCCCGGTAGCTATAGAGTTATGTGCTCGTTGTATTAGGCCCGTACGGAGCTTCTCGTCCGCCGGGACCTATATCCGATTTCTGAACTTTAGGTTGTTCTCCTCGTCTACTGTACACTTAGCTGCCGATACCTTTAGGTAGAGCTCGGCTGGGAGCTTCCGTTGCCCTCCCTGAATTGCCGTACGGGCCCCTCGGTATGCCTCGTCCTTTTCCACCGCCTCTTCCTATGCTTGCAGTTAGGGTTCCTATAGATGTGTCGCCGCTAGGTGGATAGTCTCCCCGCCTAGCTCTTCCTTGAACATCTGGAATGTCCGCGACTTTAGCTGGTCGTCCCTGTACGTCGTTGGCATGTCCTGGTCCCGTCTGGACAGTGCGTCGGCCCTGCTGTTGTCCTTACCCTTACGGTACTGGAGTCTTATGTTAAACCGGCTTAGGTACATTGCCTATCGTACATGCCTCTTAGACAGCTTCCGGGGTTAAGTAAAGTATTCTAGGTTCTTGTGGTCTGTTAGGGCGAGGAACTTAGGCACCGAGCGGAGTTCCCCATCCCAGGCTTCGCAACACTGTACGACTGCTAGCAACTCTTTGTCGTAGATTGGGTAGTTGCACTTAGCTAGGGAGTTCTTCTTAGAGAAATACGCGCATAGGTGTAGGAGTCCGTCCGGGCCCACCTGTAACAGGATACCCCTAATACAGTACCCTAAGGAGTCGGTTTCCAGTATTGTCGTACGCTCCGGGTTAAAGGCGGCGAGCGTTGGTCCTGTAGTAAAGAGCTCTTTTAGCTTGTCGAAGCTCTTATTGCATTCGTCCGACTATTTGAACTGCTTGTCCTTGTGCGTTAGCTTAACTAGGGGGCGTACGACCTCCGAGTAGTTCCGTATAAACTGGCGGTAGAAGTTGGCAAACCCAAGGAATTCCCGTACGCCCTTAACGTTCGTAGGCGGCTTCTATAGCCTGATAGCGTCAATCTTCTTCCTATCTATGCTGATGCCTTTCCCTGCCTCGATAATAAAACCTAGGTATTTCGTACGTTGGACACCGAACTCGCATTTGTCGATGTCGAGGTACAAGCCCGCCTGCTGCAGACGGTCCAGCACCTTCTTGACATCCCGTACGTAGTCTGCGTAGGTGCCGTCCGTAAAAACTAGGGTGTCGTCGAGGTATGCCGAGCAGATGTCGTCTAGTAACCCTTGCAGGGACTTGTTAATGTACCTTTAGAAGGTTGCCGGTGCATTGGCAAGGCCAAAGGGGGTGACCAACTACTTAAAAAGACCGTATCTCGTACAGAAGGCAGTCATCCATTTACAGCCTTCCTTGATCCGTATCTTATAGAAGGCCGAGACTACGTCAAGCTTAGTGAACCACTTCGCCTTGCTAATTCGTCCGAGGGTCTCCTTAATAAAGGGTAGGGGGTACCGGTCCTTCTTAGTAATCGCGTTAATGCCTCTGTAGTCTACGCAGAAACGCAATCCAGCCTTCCCCTCCTTATAGACAAACAGTACTAGGGCTCCTGCAGACGACGTACTGGCCCGGATGAACCCTTTAGCAAGCAGGTCGTCCAGCGTCTTGCGCAGTACTAGGAGTTCTCCAGAGGACATCCCGTACAGCGGTCCGTACGGTACCTCCGGCAGGCTCCTATCCGGGCGGGGTTCTAGCTAGATGTTATGGTCAATCCCTTCCCCTCGGTGTAGCGGCAGTTTCGAGGCCGACTTCGGTTCAAAGAGGTCTAGGTACCTAATATACTCTCTTAGGAGCTTCGTACAGGGGTTTGTCGCTTCCTTAGGTGCCAATGCCTTCTCGATGTCCGCTGTTGCTGTATTGATTTCGGCCTTAGCGTTGCCACCTCGCAGGGACCTTCCCTGGTCCCGGATTCTCCGCTTTGTTGCTGCCAGGTACAGCCGTCCTCGTCCGACGTCCAGCTTGCCCTTCTAGCGTTCTATCTAAGGCTTCCCTAGTATTAGGTTATACCCCAACTTGTCCTGTACGACATAGAGGTACGAGTCTTGCTCGTAGTGTCCTTGTACCTCCATTGTTACTTTCACTATATGGGTAATGTCCAGTCCCCGCCCGGTAATGCCCAGCATGCGTACAGGTACCGTAGGGGCCGTCTTAATCCGATGTCTCTGTACGAAGTCTTCGCTAATCACTCTATACACCAAACATCCTGTGTTAATCAGTGTCCGCGCCGTTGCGGACCTGTTCAATGTCGGCCGTACGATAAACGGCGTCGTCGTTATGTAATTGCTCTTGAAAGATGGCCAAGTAACGCTTTGATTTGGCAGTCTATCTCGCACCCGCCTCTGGCAGAGTCTTCGCTTAGAGGCTACTCTTTTCCCGACTCGTCGTCGTCCGAGTAGGACACCTGATCTTCTCGTTAAGGCGCTGCAGTGGCCACCCATTGCGCCTTCTTGGTAGCGGCCCTTGGCCGTACAGTAGCTACTGCTGCCACCCTCGTCGTCGTCGGTTCCCAGTCTATAGCATCTGTCTGTCGCTGGGGAGGTTGTCTTATCTCCTGGGCACGGCCTATCCGTCCCAGCCTGCGTTGCTAGTCGTCGACCATCCTAAGAAGGTCGCAAAATTCCTTGTACGTAGCTGGCCGCATTACACCTACCAGCCCTGTTATAATTTCCTTCGAGAGGCCTACCTCCAAAGAGGTGATTTTCATCCTGTCTTCCTATTAGAGACCCCCTGCTTCTGCCAGGGTCTAGTCAAATTCCGCAAGGAATTCTTATACGGTCTTGCGTCCTTGTTTCATCGTGTTGACCCGTAGGAGTGCTCGGCTCTCGCGGTCTGGGTCCTTGTAGCTCTTGTCTAGAGCTGCCTAGAGCATCGTCGTCGTAGCTATTGCCGGGTTGGCAATGGCCGTCTCGTAGTACGGCAGAATTCGTGCTGCCGCCCTGCCCTTTAACCTCCTAAAGAGGTAGACCACCTTGTCCAGCTCGGTCGGGTATGCTCCTAAGTCGACTAGGAGCTTAGAGCGCATCTAAGCCGCCTAGGAGGGGTACTCGGCCGGGGCCCTCACTATCGTACGTAGAAACGTCAGGGAGTTTGCTCTTAGGGGTCGGGGTAGGGGACATCGTGTTCGTCGTCGTAGGGGTCGGATCGCGATCGGACGCCCTAAGCTGTCGTAGCTCCTGTTCCTGTTAGGAAATCATCGCAGCTTAGTGGTTTACTTGCTGCTCGAGCTGCCTCTTGCTTTCCAGCAGCTCTTCGTACACGCAGTGTATATGTCCCTCTATGGCCGTAGGTTCCATAGGGATGCCGCCGTCTATCTTGCTCTATTACCGCGGTCACCGACAGTGAGATCAGTTCCTTATGTAAGAGGCTTAAGAATCTTGGTTCAGAAACTGGAGGTCGGGTATCTACATAAAGGAACTGATAGGCAGTTCCTTCGTCGTCTGCTCTATACGATTTGTACCTACGAAGCTAAGCCAGCAATTTCCCCTTTGTGCCGGGGTGCAAGGTTCACCCTCCGTACGGAGAATCGGGAGTTACCTCCTCTGTACGGTAGTGCCGGGGTTTCCCCTAATCCAAGGGGCGGTAGCTCCCCCTTTGTGCAGGACTGTAGTGTTCTCCCTCCGTACGGGAGAGGGGTCCTGTCGGTAACTCGTACGGAGGGTAGGGTCGTGCTGGCTCCGCTAAGTCGCAGTCCTTAGGGCGACGGTCGGCTCAGGTCGGGTTCAGGACCTAGGCCGGGCGACGCCCCCTAACAACAGCGGTCTGTACAGTACCTCCGGCAGACTCCTATCTAGACGGGGCTCTAGCTAGATGTCGTAGTCAATCCCTTCTCCTCGGTATAGCGGCAGTTTTAAGGTCGACTTCGGCTTAAAGAGGTCTAGGTATCCTGCGTATTCCTTTAGGAGCTTCGTATAGGGGTCTATTACTTTCTTAGGTGCTAATGCCTTCTTTATGTCCGCCGTTGCTGTATTGATTTCGGCCTTGGCGTTGTTACTCTGCGGAGCCTTCCCTTGGTCTCGGAGCCTCTGCTTCGTCGCTGCTAGGTACAGCCGCCCTTGTCCAACGTCTAGCTTGCCCCTCCAGCGCTCTATCTATAGCTTCCCTAGTATTAGGTTATACCCTAGCTTGTCCTGTACGACGTAGAGGTATAAGTCCCTGCTTATAATGTCCCTGTACCTCTATCGACACTTTCACTATATAGATAATGTCCAGTCCTCGTCCAGTAATGCCTAACATACGTACAGGTACAGTAGGGGTAATCTTAATCCTATGTCTCTATACGAAGTCTTTGCTGATTACTCTATACATCAAACATCCTGTGTTAATCAATGTCTACGCCGTTGCGGACCTGTTTAACGTTGGCCGTACGATAAACGGCGTAGTCGTTATGTAGTTGCTCTTGAAAGATAGCTAAGTGGTACTTTAATTTGGCAATCTATCTCGTATACGCCTCTAGTAGAGCCTTCGCTTAGAGGCTACTCTTTTCCCGACTCGTTGTCGTCCAAGTAAGACTCCTAATCTTCTCGATAGGGCGCTGCAGTCGCTACCCTTACGGTGGTCGGCCGTCCCCTAGGTCTCTCTGCTAGCAAAAGCCTGCAATTCCGTACAGTGTAGCCTATCTTGCTATACCGGTAACAGCTCCCTTCTGCTCGTCTCTTATTAAGGGTAGCTATGTCTACCTATTGCGCTCTTTTGGTAGCGGCCCTTGGCCGTACGGCAACGGCTGCCGCTGTCGCGGCAGTGGAAAGAGGTGGGACAGATTAATAGGGTGGACCCTGGATTTCGGCTCGGCCCGACCGGGCCGAGCCGGGCCTTGGCACCACCACTACGAAAGCCTACCACCACTACTACGTAGATTCCTTTCCCTCCTTAGTTCGAGATATAGTTATTAAAAAGGCCGTATTAAATCATATCTGCGTGCCCGGATTATTATATCTCGAACTCACTCTCTACACTACACCCGCGCTGCGCGAAAGGGCCCGTTGAACCATCCGGAAACCCGAATAACGCACGCGCACCTACTAACACACTAACAACAACCCCTCCTAAGGCACCGTAAGAAGATGGAAGGCTTCTCGACGGCAGAGAGCGGCGTTACAGGCCGCAGCAGAAGCAGAAGAGGAAAGACTAACAGAGCGAGCAGACGCTTCAGTGTAGTTAATAATAAGATCGTTATTAGAGGTTTTACGGCGGAAGAGACCGCTAAGATCAAGGAACGAATAAGCGAATATAGGAAGATCTACGACTGTACGCTCGAGGAATTGGAAGATTACGTAAATAAGAATGGAATAGGGAAGGTCTACGATGGTATAGACCTTATAGAGATGCTGTTCTACAGAACGCTAGAAGAGAACAGACAGCTAAGAGAGGAAGTAGAGACAGTAAGGGCTGAAAAGGAATCGGCAGAGACTATCGTCGACGTGTTAGAACACCAAGCGTCGAATCGACTGGCGCAGCTAAAGGAGCTAAAGGATTAACTGGCTGATATAGAAGCAGCGAAGTCGTCGCTGCCACTGCGGCGAGAAGCCCACTACGTAGAAACTACCTCGCCGGCGGCCTATAGTCAAGGTGGCACTACGATAACGCTACTGCCGGACCTACCTGCTTTCGGTAGCGGAGACCCTAAAGCGTAGGAGGCATTTAAGAAGAAGATTAAGAACAAGATAAGCTGCGATTACGCAGCAAGCAGCGAAGAAGACAGACTGGCCTATTTAGAGGCGCGACTAGAAGGCGAAGCGTTCTTGCTGGTAGCGGACCTAGAAGAGGTAACTGCGGAAGAAGCGATTAAAGCGTTAGATTAACGCTTCGGAGACCCCTTTAGGAAGAAGACAGCCCGTAAGCAGCTGGATAAGATCAACCAGAACCGGCAGATGTTCGAAAAGTTCTACGGACTGTTCAGGAAATATGCCATTAGAGCGAGAGTGGCAGAAGATAAGCAGCTGCACTTACTAAGGCAGAAACTAAGCCCTGAGCTGGCCGCCGCTATGGCGTCTGTAGAAGACGAAGACCTTAAGAGCTTCGTGCACCAAGCGAGAGTCACCGCAAGAAACTTAAGCGCTTACGCGAAATTACGCGAATCGAACCAGAAGCCGCTAATAACGCAGACTATACGACCCCCTGCGCCTTTCCGGAGAGCGCTACAGCAGCCACCTTATCAGTTACAGTGCTCGTCGTTCGTCCCCACCTGTTTCGCGCGTGTAGCAAGCCTGGCTACATCGCTACGAGATGCCAAGCATCGGATAAGCAGAAGCAGGACTATTGCGTTATAAAGCAGCCGCAACCGCCGCAGCCACCGAGAAAGACTATATAAGCTATGGAGCTAGCTCCGAACGATGCTAATAGCGTAGACAGCGGCGTGCAGCTAAGAATTATAGGAAAAGACTAGCTGGACGGATAGGCCCCCTATCCAGCATAGACAACAGGGCATTAACGCGAACTACGTCGACAAAAGAAAGCATTAACAGCTGCAGCGATCCGCTCTCGGCGGCGGTGGAAGTGAACACGGAAACAGCTATTATCCTTCTAATTACTGTCTACCCCCTTGACGGATCGAGCAAACCACTTTAGCTAAAAGCCTTTATCGACACCGGAGCTCTTATTGGCGCAGCGATCCACCACCGACTGGTCCGGAAGCTGATAAATAGATACGGCTATCCAGTGGAACTGGCGTCGCCGACGCGGATTTCGGCGTACAACAGACAAGACACGGAAAGCGTTACGTACTACGTGCCGCTAAGGACTACACTAGCTGGTCGCACTACAGAAGCGACGTTCCGAATTATAGATATCGGAAGGTTTGACATCATTATAGGGCAGAAATGGATAAAGAACCAGAAAGCTATCGTTGACGTAGATAAAGGAACTATTAGGTTCAAAACCCCGGGTAGCGGAGCAGGGTCCATTAGAAAGGTCGCCACCGTCGCCGCCAAGCCGAAAGCTACGGAGTCCGCGAAGGAGGCTCCGTCCGATCGTTACGAACCCCCGGTTACCGTCGGAATAATAAGTTCAGAAGCTATAACGACCCTTGCGAAGTCGCCGGACAATGAGATTTACGCTATCTCGATAAAAGACATCGAAGACTACAGGAAGATAATAGCGAAAGAAGAAGTGGATCCGCTAGAGGTGCTACTAAAAGAACTCTATAGTTACGCTAACGCTTTCTCGAAGGCCGACTCTAACCTCCTGCCGCTCTATTGACCGGAATATAACAACAAGATCCGGCTGAAAGAAGGAGCTATGCTGCTAAGAACCGAGCCCCTAAGACGCTTGTCTCTGGCCGAACTGGACTAGGTAGAGGTGTTCGTTCGCGAAAACCTGGCGAAGAAGTTCATTATGCCGAGTTCTGCCAAATATGCATTACCAATTCTTTTTGTAAGAAAACCAGGGGGTAGTCTGCGACTCTGCGTAGACTATCGCAGCCTTAACGAGGTTACCAAGAGAGACGTATACCCGCTGCCGCTGATCGACGAGACTATACAACGAGTAGCTAAAGCTAAATAGTTCAGCAAACTGGACATTCGACAAGCGTTCTACCGACTAAGGAACGAAGAAGGGCAGACGGAAGATCTTACGACGTTTGCTACGCGTATAGGCAATTTTAAGTAGCTGGTAATGCTGTTCGGACTTACCAACGCGCCGGCAGTGTAGCAACGCTTTATAAACCACACCTTTATAGACATGTTGGAACGGTTCGTATCCATTTACTTGGACGACATCCTTATCTACACCGAAGGAACGAGAGAACAGCACACGGACTACATCAAGAAGGTGCTGACCAGGCTCCGCAAGGTCGGATTAAACGCGGACACAAAAAAGAGCGAGTTCTATCAGACTGAAGTCAAATATCTCGGTCTGATCGTCAGAAGAGATAGAATTCGGATGGACCCCTTAAAGGTCGCCGCTGTAGCGGAATGGAAGCAGCCGAAATCCGGAAACACTACGCAAATCAGAGCGTTTCTCGGATTCTGCAGCTATTATCGACAGTTTATTAAGGACTTCAGTAAGATCGCGAGACCCCTGAACGAAGCGTTAAAGAAAGAGGCCGCCGGCCTATAGAATAAGAAGTGCACAGAAGCTACTATACGGCTAAAAGAAGCAGTGGCCTCGGCGCCGGTCCTGGCATACTTCCGACCGGAAAAGACGATCTACGTAGAAACGGACGCTTCCGACACAGTAACTGCCGGAGTCCTTTCTTAATATAGTAACGACGAAACCCTCTATCTAGTAGCTTTCTTCAGCAAGTCCATAACGGAAGCTAAGCAGAACTACGCGATCTACGATAAGGAGCTGTTGGCGATCATTTAGGCTTTCGAGGAGTGGAAGCCAGAGCTTATAGCTGGAAAGAGCACGGTCCAGGTCCTTACGGACCACCAGTCGCTGACCTACTTTATAAAGACACAGAAGCTCTTACGACGTTAAGCACGGTAGGCCGCCTACTTATTAGGGTTCGACTTTAAGATCACCTATCGACCAGGGGCTCAAAACGGAAAGGCTGACGCGCTAACGCAAAGAGAAGGGAAGACGAGCCGCGCGAAGGAAGATCCGAACATGTTTCAGAAGGTGCTAACCGAACGGATAGTAGACGCCGAGGTGTTGAAGGAGGCGGGGATCTACGCGGCGGAACTGCGGACCGAACTAGAACCAATGGAGCCGCCGATCGAAGAAAAGACTCTCTACGAAAAGGTAGAGCAGCTCAATTAGCAGCAGAAGCTAGGCAAAACCGGTTCAGGGAAGATAATAGTTCCGGAAGAACTAATTACAGAAGTTATTCAGCTGATCTATGGCTCCGTAGATGTCGGCCACGTAAGCGCGAAGAAGACGATGCAGACAGTGAGAACGATCTACTGGTTTCCGCGGATCTATAAGCGGATCCACCGGTTTATCGCTAACTGCTACGCGTGCCGGGCCGCGAAGCTACGTTACGGTCTTCCGGCCGGTCTGCTAAAGCCACTTCCGATCCCCGAGAAACTATAGCAGCATATTACGATGGACTTCGTAACCGGCCTGCCGGATTCCGATAGATACGACGCTACGCTGAATGTAGTAGACCGATTGAGCAAAGAACGCCACTTTATCCTCTGTCGAGCGAGAGACGAAGGAACTACCGCAGAAGAGACCGCACGGATGTTGATTCAATATGTGTGGAAGCATTATAGCCTGCCGGACACTATTACTACAGATAGGGGTCCTCAATTTACCGCCGACGTGTAGAAAGCTATTAACCAAGCTCTCGGAATTCATAGAAAGCTTAGCACCGCCGCTTACCCTCAAACTAATAGCCAGTCTAAAGTGGCTAATCGCGAGATAGAGCGATATCTGCGAACCTTCTGCAGCCACTATCAAGAAGAATAGGTTAAGGTGCTGCCGATGGCCGAGTTCTGCGCTAACTCGGCACCGTCTAAGGCCACCTCGCTGGCGCCGTTCGAGATAACGCACGGCTATCTTCCGAGGATGAGCTTTCAGCTGCCAAACGAACCCAGCTCCGCGAAACTATCTACCGCTACGTCGTCGAAGAGAGTCGCCGCCGCGGCGGCAGAAGCGCTACGATCTCAGATAGAAGAAGCAATCAAAGTAGCGAAAGACACGATGGAATCAACTTAGAAGAAGATAGTAACTCGAGCTAATAAGAAGCGGTCACCGATGGAATTCGAGGAAGGCCAAAAGGTATAGCTTAACACGCGGAACCTGAGGCTGAAAGGGAACGCCAAGCTCAACCCCCGCTACGTAGGCCCGTTTACGATAGTGGAAAAGAGGTCGCCGGTAACTTATTGGCTCCAGCTACCGAAATCGTTCCGGATCTACGACGTTTTCTATTCCGATCTACTGAGCCTGGACCCTGAGAACGGTCTGCCGCAGCAGGGGTTCGCTGAACCCCCACCAGTTAAGATGGACGGTAATAAAGAAGAGTGGGAGGTAGAAGATGTAGTGGACGTAAAGAATATATAGGGGTCCATCAAAGCGAGGATCTCGTAGAAGGGGTAGCCGGAAGACTATAAATGGTATCCGGTCGAAAACCTGCAAAATTCGGCGGAGCTGCTAAGAGATTTTTACGCGCAGAACCCGAAGAAGCCGAAGCCAGAATGGCTCTAAAGCCAATCCTTCCGGAAGAAAACAAAGAAAGCCGCGTCCGCTCCACCGGCGCGGAAGCCGATAAAAACGATCGTAGTTGAATTGATGGCTCTAGGCGGTCGGTCGGCGACCGCGTAGAGGCTTTGGTGGAAGAGAAAAAGAAGAAGAAAAACGGCGCCGCGGAAAGATCTATATAGACCTCCGCGCCGGCGCACAGACTAACTACGCTGCAGCTCAGATAACCCACGGCTCAGATCAGATAGCACGGATCAGGCGCACCGATTACATAAACGCCAAGTGAAGGACTTCGGATGCCGATAACGTAAGAAGTTGAGAAAGAGATAAAGAGGACGTTGTTTTTGATAAAAGATGGAAGAGGTAACGTTAACGTTGAAAGGGATTTTCGAGAAAGAGACGACGAATCACAAAAAAAAAAAAAAAAAAAAAAAAGTGGAGATTTTCGGATAGACGGGGTGACTAAGCGGTCGAGGGCGACCGCTAGTAAGGGAGGGGGGTAGTGTCGCGGCGGTGGAAAGAGGTAGGACAGATTGATAGGGTGGACCCTGGATTTCGGCTCGGCCCCTTCCGGGATTTAGGTTCCGGAACGGACCGAGCCGGGCCTTGGCACCACCACCTCTACGGAAGCCTACCACTACTACTACATAGATTCCTTTCCCTCCTTAGTTCGAGATATAGTTATCAAAACAGCCGTATTGAACCTTATCTGCGCGCTCGGATTAATATATCTCGAACTCACTCTCTACACCAAACCCGCGCTGCGCGAAAGGGCCCGTCGAACTATCCGGAAACCCGAATAACGTACGCGCACCTACACACACACTAACAACAACCCCTAAAGGCACCGTAAGAAGATGGAAGGCTTCTCAGCGGTAGAGAGCGGCATAACAGGCTGCTGCAGAAAGAGAAAGACTGACAGAGCGAGTAGGCGCTCCAGTGTCATTAATAATAAGATTATTATTAGCGGTTTTACAGCGGAAGAGACTGCAGAGATTAAGGAACGAATAAGCGAATACAAGAAGATCCACGACTGCACGATCGAGGAACTGGAAGACTATGTAAACGAGAATAGGATAGGAAAGGTCTACGATAGTATAGACCTTATTAAGACGCTGTTCTACAGAACGCTAGAAGAGAACAGACAACTAAGAGAAGAAACTAAAGCAGTAAGGGCCGAAAAGGAATCGGTAGAGACTATTATTAACGTGTTAGAAAACGAGGCAGCGAATCGACTAACGCAACTAAAGGCGCTAAAGGATCAACTAGCTAATATGGAAGCAGCGAAGTCGTCGCTGCCACTACGGCGAGAAACCTACGCAGAGACCGCCTTACTAGCGGCCTATAGTTAAGGTGGCACTACGATAACGCCACTGCCGGACCCACCTGCTTTTGGTAGCGGAGACCCTAAAGCGTAGGAGGTATTTAAGAAGAAGATTAAGAATAAGATAAACCGCGATTACGCATCGAGCGGCGAAGAGAATAGGTTGGCGTACCTGGAATCGCAATTAGAAGGTAAAGCCTTTTCGCTAGCAGCGGACCTAGAAGAAGTAACTGCCGACGAAGCTATTAAGGCGCTGGATTAGCGTTTCGGAGACCCCTTCTAGAAGAAGACGGCCTGTAAGCAGCTGGACAAGATCAACCAGAACCAGCAGACGTTCGAGGAGTTCTACAGACTATTTAGGAAATATGCTATTAGAGCGAGAGTAGCTGAGGATAAGCAGCTACACTTGCTAAGGCAGAAACTGAGCCCTGAACTCGCTGCGGCTATAGCGTCGGTGGAAGACGAAGACCTTCAGAGCTTCGTGCACTAGGCGAGAGTAACAGAAAGAAACCTAAACGCGTACGGAAAACCGACGACACGCAAACCGATTCAGAAGCCGTTGCCGTCGGCGCAGACAGTCAGAGCCCCTGCGCCTTTCCGACGAACCCCCTAGCAGTCGTCGTACTTACTACGATCGGCGTTTGTCCCTACCTGTTTCGCGTACGGAAAACCCGGCCATATCGCCACGAGATGCCAAGCAACGGCCTAGCAGAAGCAGGAGTATCGCGCTATAAAGCAGCCGCAGCCGCCGACACCGAGAAGGACTATTTAAGCTATCGAACCGGCGCCGAACGATACCGACAGTGTGGACGGGGAGGTACAATTAAGGATTATAGGAAAAGACCAGCTGGACGGATAGGCCCCCTACCCAGCATTAACGATAGGGCACCGAATCGAAGCGAATTGCTACGAGACAAGAGCATTAACAGCTGCAGCGATCCGCTCTTAGCGGCAGTAGAAGTGAACACGGAAACAGCTATTATCCTTCCAATCACTGTCCACCCCCTAGGTGGATCGAGCAAACCACTTTAGTTGAAAGCTTTCATCGACACCGGAGCTCTTATTGGCGCGGCGATCCACTACCGACTAGTCCGGAGGCTAACGAATGGATACGGCTATCCAGTAGAGCTGGCGTTGCCGACGCGGATTTCGGCGTACAACGGACAAGACACGGAAAGCGTTACGCACTATATGCTGCTAAAGACTACTTTGGCTAGTCGCACTACGGAAGCGACGTTCCGAATTATGTGTTGCGGCGGTGGAAAGAGGTGGGACGGATTGATGGGGTGGACCCTGGATTTCGGCTCGGTTCTTCCGGACCGAGCCGGGCCTTGGCACTACCCTCCATCAAAGCCCACCACCGCTACCACATAGATTCCTTTCCCTCCTTAGTTCGAGATATAGTTATCAAAAAGGCCGTATTGAATCATATCTGCGTGCCCGGATCATTATAGATATCGGAAGGTTTGACATTTTTATAGGGCAGAAATGGATAAAGAACCAGGGAGCGATTATTGACGTAGGAGAAGGCACACTCGGATTCAGAAAACCAATCAGCAGCTTAGCCGCTGTCACATTAGCCACCGAACCGGTTACAGTGGCTAACGCTAAACCAAACGTTACGACGATCGAAGCGGCTCCAATAGATTGGTCCGAACCCCTAGTCACTGTCGGAATAATAAGTTTAGAAGCTATAACGACCCTCGCGAGGTCGCCGGACAATAAGATCTACGCTATCTCTATAAAAGACATCGAAGACTACCGGAAGATAATAACGGAAGATAAAGTGGACCTACTGGAGGTACTGCCGAACGAGCTCTATAGTTACGCTGACGTCTTCTTAAAAGCCGACTCCAACCTATTGCCGCTCTATCGACCGGAATATAACAACAAGATCCGACTAAAAGAGGGGGCTACGCTGCCAAGAACCGAGCCCCTAAGAAGACTGTCGCCGGCCGAACTGGACCAAGTAGAGGTGTTTGTTCGAGAAAATCCGGCAAAGAAGTTTATTACCCTAAGTTCCGCTAAATACGCGTTACCGATTCTTTTCGTACAGAAGCCCGGAGATAGTCTCCGACTGTGTGTAGACTATCGAGGCCTTAACGAGGTCACTAAGAGAGACGTATACCCACTGCCGCTAATAGACGAGACTATACAGCGAATAGCGAAGGCTAAGTGGTTCAGCAAGCTGGACATCCGCTAAGCGTTCTATCGACTAAGGAACGAGGAAGGGCAAACAGAAGATCTTACGACGTTCGCTACGCGTATAGGCAATTTTAAGTAGCTGGTAATGCCTTTCGGACTTACCAACGCGCCGGCAGTGTAGCAACGCTTTATAAACCACTCCTTTATAGACATGCTAGAGCGGTTCGTGTCTATCTATTTGGACGACATTCTTATCTATACAGACGGAACGAGAGATCAGTACACGGACTACGTAGAGAGGGTGCTGAAGAGACTCCGCGAAGTAGGATTGAACGCAGACACAAAGAAGAGCGAGTTCTACCAAACCGAGGTTAAATATCTCAGTCTTATCGTCGGAAGGGATGGAATTCGTATAGACCCCTTAAAGGTCGCCGCCGTCGCGGAATGGAAGCAGCCGAAATCCGGAAACACTACGCAAATCAGAGCGTTTCTCGGCTTCTGCAGCTACTATTAACGGTTTATTAAGGACTTTAGCAAGATAGCGAGACCCCTGAACGAGGCGCTAAAGAAAGAAGCAGCTGGCCTATAGAATAAGAAGTGCACGGAAGCCTTTAACTAGCTAAAAGAAGCAGTGGCCTCGGCGCCGGTTCTGGCGCACTTCCGGCCGGAAAAGACGATCTACGTAGAAACGGACGCTTCCGACGCAGTGACGGCAGGGGTCCTTTCCCAATACGGAGACGATAAGACCCTTTATCCAGTGGCTTTCTTTAGCAAGTCTATAACAGAGGCTAAACGGAACTACGCAATCTACGTTAAAGAACTGCTGGCTATTATACAGGCGTTCGAGGAGTGGAAGCCAGAGCTTATAGCCGGAAAGAGCACGGTCCAGGTCCTTACGGACCACCAGTCGCTGACCTACTTTATAAAGACGCAGAAGCTCTTACGACGTTAGGCACGGTAGGCTGCCTACTTATCCGGGTTCGATTTCAAGATTACTTATTGACTAGGGGCTCAAAACGGAAAGGCTAACGCGCTAACGAGAAGGGAAGGAAAAACAAGCCGCGCGAAAGAAGATCCGAACATGTTCCAGAAGGTGTTAACCGAGCGGATAGTAGACGCCGAGGTATTAAAAGAGGTAGGGATCTGCGCAGTGGAACCGGCCCCTAAGGAAGAAACTCTCTGCGAGAAAGTGAAACAGCTTAACCAACAGCAGAAGCTCGGCAGGACAGGCTTAGGAAAGCTAATAGTTCCGGAAGAACTGGTTACAGAGGTTATCCAACTGGTCCATAGCTCTAAGGATGTTGGTTACGCCGGCTCGAAGAAGACAATAGAAGCCGTAAGGACGATCTACTAGTTTCCGCGGATCTACGAACGGATCCACCGATTCATCGCCAATTGCTACGTATGCCGGACCGCGAAGCTACGTTACGGTCTTCCGGCTGGTCTACTGAAGCTACTTCCGATCCCCGAGAAGCTGTAGCAGCACATTACGATGGATTTCGTAACCGGCCTACCGAATTCAGACGGCTACGACGCTACGCTCAATATAGTGGATCGGCTAAGCAAAGAGCGCTATTTCATTCCCTGTCGAGCGAGAGACGAGGGAACTACTGCAGAAGAAACGGCGAGAATATTGATCCAACACGTATAGAAGCACTATAGGCTGCCGGACACTATTACTACGGATAGGGGTCCTTAATTTACTGCCGACGTATAGAAAGCTATTAATCAGACCCTCGGAATTCGTAGAAAGCTCAGCACAGCAGCTTACCCTTAGACCGACAGCCAGTCTGAAGTGGCTAATCGCGAGATAGAGCGATATCTAAGAACCTTCTGCAGCTGTTATTAAGAAAAGTAGGTCGAGGTGTTGCCGATAGCTGAATTCTGCGCGAACTCAGCACAGTTAGAAGCAACGTCGCTGGCGCCGTTCGAGATAATGCATAGCTGTCTTCCGAGAATAAGCTTTCAGCCGCCAAACAAACCCAGCTCTACAGAACTATCCACCGCTACGTCGTCAAAGAGAGTCGCCGCCGCGGTGGCGGAAGCGCTACGATCCTAGATAGAAGAAGCGATTAAGGTAGCGAAAGACGCGATGGAATCGGCTCAGAAGAAGATAGTAACTCGAGCTAATAGAAAAAGGTCACTACTGGAATTCGAGGAAGGCCAAAAGGTATAGCTTAACACGCGAAACATAAGGCTGAAAGGCAACGCCAAGCTCAATCCGCGCTACGTAGGTCCGTTCAAGATAACAGAAAAGAGGTCGCCGGTAACCTATCAGCTCTAGCTACCGAAATCGTTCCGGATCTACGATGTCTTCTATTCGGACCTGTTAAGGTTAGACCCTAAAGACGGCCTGCCAGAACAGGGGTTCGCTGAACCCCCGCCTATCGAGATAGACGAAAAGGAAGAGTAGGAGGTAGAAGACGTAATAGACGTAAAGAAGACGAGAGGCTCTATCAAAGCGAGAATCTCGTAGAAGGGGTGGCCGGAAGACTACGAATAGTATCCGATCGAGAACCTGCGGAATTCGGCGGAGCTATTAAGAGAGTTTTACGTCCGGAATCCGACGAAGCCGAAGCCTAAGTGGCTCCGAAGTTAATAGTTTGGAAAGAAGAAAGCCGCGTCCGCTCCAACGGCGCAGAAGCCGGTAAAGACGATCGTAACGGTCGCCTTTAGGGAGGTCTTCGACGCGGCCACTACCTACCGCCGGTTCGGCCGCCAGCTCGCTAACGCCGTAGCGTGCTAGCGCCGCCGACCCTGTAGTAGGTAAAGGCTTTGGTAGAGAAAGAAGAAGAAGAAGAGATAGAGCCGCGGAAAGATCTATATAGACCTTCCGCACCGGCGCACAGACCAGCCACGCCACAGCTCAGATAACCTACGGCTTAGATCAGATAGCACAGATCAGGCGCACCGATTACATAAACGCTAAGTGAACGACTTCAGATGCCGATAACATAAGAAATTCAAAAAGAGATAAAGAGAACGTTGTTTTTAATAAAAGACAGAAGAGGTAACATCACTGTCGGGGGGGGATTTTTAAGAAGGAAACGACGAATAAAAAAAAAAAAAGAAAGGGGGGGAAGAGAGAAGATTTTCAGTTAGATAAGGTAACTAAGCGGTCGAGGGCGACCGCTAGTAAGGGAGGGGGGTAGTGTTACAGCGGCAGAAAGGGGTGGGACAGATTGATAGGGTGGACCCTGGATTTCGGCTCGGCCCCTTCCGGGATTTAGGTTCCAGAACAGACCGAGCCGGGCCTTGGCACCACCACCTCTACGGAAGCCCACCACCACTACTATATAGATTCCTTTCCCTCCTCAGTTCGAGATATAGTTATCAAAACAGCCGTATTGAACCTTATCTGCGCGCTCGGATCAAGCAGCACATTACAATAGACTTCGTAACCGGCCTACCGGATTCAGATAGATATAACGCTACGCTTAATGTAGTGGACCGGCTAAGCAAAGAGTGCTATTTCATACCCTGCCGAGCTAAAGATAAAGGAACTACTATAGAAGAAACGGCAAGAATGTTAATCCAGTACGTATAGAAGCACTATAGGCTGCCGGACACTATTACTACGGATAGGGGCCCTTAATTTACTACCGATGTATGGAAAGCTATTAACTAAGCCCTCGGAATTCGTAGAAAGCTCAGCACAGCCGCTTACCCTCAGACCGACAGACAGTCGGAAGTAGCTAACTATAAGATAGAAAAGTATCTACGGATCTTCTACGGCTATTAACAAGAAGGATAGGTTAAGGTGTTACCGATAGCCGAATTCTGCGCCAATTCTGCACGATTAGAAGCTACCTTACTAGCGCTGTTTAAGATAACATACAGTTATCTTCTAAGGATAAGCTTTCAACCGCCGAACGAACCCAGCTCTTTAGAACCTTCTACCACCACCTCGTCGAAGAGAATCGCTACAGCAGCGGCAGATGCTAGGGGGCGCTGCCCGGCCCAGGTCCTGGACCCGACCTAAGCCAACCGTCGCCCTAAGGACTGCGACTTAGCAGCGCTAGCATAACCCTACCCTCTGTACAGAACTACCGACAGGACTCTACTCCTGTACAGAGGGAGAACCCTATAGTCCTGCACAAAGGGGAACTACCGCCCCTCTAAATAGAGGGAACACTCTACACTACTATATAGAGGAGGGAACTCCCAATCCTCTATACAGAGGGTAAACCTTGCATCCCTATACAGAGGGAAATTGCTAGCTTGGCTTCGTAGGTACAAATTGTACAGCAGCAGACGACGAAGGAACTGCCTATTAGTTCCTTTATATAGATACCTAGCCTTAAGTTTCTAAACCAAGATTCTTAAGCCCCTTATATTAGGAACTGATCTTACTGTTAGTAACTGCAGTAATAAAACAAATATAGACGGCAACATCCCTATAGAAACTACGGCTATAGAGGGACATATGCACTGCGCGTACGAGGAGCTGCTGGAACACAAGAGGCAGCTCGAGCAGCAAGTGAACTACTAGGCTGCGATAATCTCCTAACAGGAACAGGAGCTACGACAGCTTAGGGCATCCAATCGCGATCCGACCCCTATAACGACGACGACGAACACGATAGCCTACACCCCGACCCCTAAGAGCAAACTCCCTAACGTCTCTATGTACGATAGTAAGGCTCTGGCCGAGTACCCCTCCTAGGCCGCCCAGATACGCTCTAAGCTCCTAGTTAACTTAGGAGCATACCCGACCGAGCTAGACAAGGTAATTTACCTCTTTAGGAGGTTAAAGGGCAGGGCGGCAGCACGAATTCTGCCGTACTACGAGACAGCTATTGCTAACCCAGCAATAGCTACAATAATAATGCTCTAGGCAGCTCTAGACAAGAGCTACAAGGACCTAGACCGCAAGAGCCAGGCACTCCTACAGGTCAATACAATAAAGTAAGGACGCAAGACCGTACGAGAATTCCTCGCAGAATTTAACCAGACTTTAGCAGAAGCAGGAGGTCTCCAATAGGAGGACAGGATAAAAATTACCTCTTTAGAGGTAGGCCTGTCTAAAGAGATTATAACAGGGCTAGTAGGCGTAATACGACTAGCTACGTACGAGGAATTCTGCGATCTCCTTAGGATAGTCGACGATTATTAGTGTAGGCTTAAACGGATAAGCAGCACTTAAGAGGTAAGACAACCCCTCTAGCAGCAGACGGACGCTATAGACTAGGAACTAACGACGACGAGGGTAGCGGCAGCCGTTACTGTACAGCTAAGGGCCGCTACTAAAAGGGCGCAATAGGTAGACATAGCTACCCTTTACAAAAGACGAGCAGAAGGGAGCTGCTACTAGTATAGCAAGATAGGCTACACTGTACGGAATTGCGGGCTTTTGCTAGCAGAGAGACCTAGGAGACGGCCGACCACTGCAAGGGTAGCAACTGCGGCGCCCTAACGAGAAGATTAAGAGTCCTACTCGGACGATAACGAGTCGGGAAAAGAGTAGCCTCTAAGCGAAGGCTCTGCCAGAGGCGTATACGAGATAGATTGCTAAGTCAAAGCACTACTTAGCTATCTTTCAAGAGCAACTACATAACGACTACGCCGTTTATCGTACGGCCAACGTTAAACGGGTCCGCAACAGCGCGGACATTGATTAACACAGGATGTTTAGTGTACAGAGTAATTAGCGAAGACTTCGTATAGAGACACTAGATTAAGACGACCCCTACTGTACCTGTACGCATGTTGGGCATTACCGGACGAGGACCGGACATTACCTATATAGTAAAAGTGTCGATAGAGGTACAGGGACATTATAAGCAGGACTTATACCTCTATGTCGTATAGGACAAGCTAGGGTATAACCTAATACTAGGGAAGCTATAGATAGAGCGCTAGAGGGGCAAGCTAGACGTAGGACGAGGACGGCTATACCTGGCAGTAACGAAGCAGAGGCTCCGAGACTAAGGGAAGGCCTAGCAGGGTAACAATGCCGAGGCCGAAATCAACACGGCAACGGCAGACATTAAGAAGGCATTAGCACCTAAGAAAGTAACAGACCCCTATACAAAGCTCTAGAAGGAATACGCAGGATACCTAGATCTCTTCAAGCCGAAGTCGGCCTCGAAACTGCCGCTATACCGAGGAGAAGGGATTGACTATAACATCTAGCTAGAGCCCTGTCTAGATAGGAGTCTGCCGGAGGTACCGTACGGACCGCTGTATAGAATGTCCTCTAGGGAACTCCTAGTACTCCGCAAGACCCTGGACGATCTGCTTGCCAAAGGTTTCATTTAGGCAAGTACGTCGTCTGCGGGAGCCCTAGTACTGTTTGTCTATAAGGAGGGAAAGGCCGGATTGCGTTTCTGTATGTAAGAGGCTTAAGAATCTTAGTTCAGAAACTTGAGGTCGGGTATCTACATAAAGGAACTGATAGGCAGTTCCTTCGTCGTCTGCTCCGTACGATTTGTACCTACGAAGCCAAGCCAGCAATTTCCCCTTTGTGCCGGGGTGCAAGGTTCACCCTCCGTACGGAGAATCGGGAGTTACCTCCTCCGTACGGTAGTGCCGGGTTTTCCCCTAATCCAAGGGGCGGTAGCTCCCCCTTTGTGCAGGAACGTAGTGTTCTCCCTCTATACGGAAGAGGGGTCCTGTCGGTAACTCCGTATAGAGGGTGGGGTCGTGCTAGCGCCGCTGAGTCGCAGTCCTTAGGGCGACGGTCGGCTCAGGTCGTGGGCCGGGCGGCGTCCCCTAACAATACCCCCCCTTCCCTTCTTGTAGTTTTCTTTCGTACAGCGGCGTACCCAAATCACCCAGCTCCTGCTGTTTTTTTTTTTTTTGGTTCAGTTTGCGGCGTCCTATTTCGTACGGTGCCGAGTCGTCGTCCCTCGTCGCTTCCTCTAGGTCGCGGTTGCCTCTTGCTATTTTACCCGTCTGTAGCAGTTGCCCTGCTTGCCATTCCCTATAGCAGGCAGTTAGCCTAAGCCTCCTCCCTTCTCTTCTCTTCCCCCTTCTCTTCTCCCTGTACACCGTCTACCGTATACTATCTACTATCTATTATCCACTATCTACCACTAGCTACTACTAGCTACTAACCAACTACTAACTACTACTAACTACCAACTACTACTAACCACTATGTCGTCCAGTGGTTCCCTCGTCGCCGCTAGCCCCGCCCCTCCCCCTCGTCCGGCTGGGGTCCCCCCCTACTTTGTCCTTGTATAGTAGGGCCCTTAACTTAACCAGCAGCTGCTCCTCCGGTTCGTACGGATTCTCGTCTTCTGTACGG
The DNA here is from genome assembly GCA_016165855.1 of Pseudocercospora ulei. Classification (NCBI taxonomy): domain Eukaryota; kingdom Fungi; phylum Ascomycota; class Dothideomycetes; order Mycosphaerellales; family Mycosphaerellaceae; genus Pseudocercospora; species Pseudocercospora ulei. Next base: position 22,264 of record JACWNB010000079.1, read on the forward strand.
TCTGGGCTGACGTCTTAGGTGCTACACCCGCGAGCAGCAGGACGCGGCCGGGCTCCCCTTCTACGCCTTCTAGTGTAACCCTGCCCGGGTTATACCTAAGCAGGTAGCTACAGCCCGGCCGTCGTACGTTAACGCCCTCCTTATCGCTACCTAGGGCCAGCTCTGTGCCCCCTGCCCCAACTCCCCCTAGCCTTTACTTAGCCTATACCGCCTCCTAGGCTTCTAGGCTGGGGTGTGTGCCTTGTGCAAGTAGAAGGATAGCTCCCTCTACTGCCCCTTCCGCCGGCCGGGGGAGGCATATAGGGGTAGGGGGGTGCCTCTGCTCCCTAGGGCTGGCCCTGGTAGAGGTGGGGGGGTGCCTCTGCTCCCTAGGGCTGGCCCTGGTAGGGGTGGAGGCCCGGCCGGGCCTGAGGTAGTGGAGATTTCAGACAATAAGTAGGGTAGTTTGGTTCCCCCCTAGGGAATGTAAGAATCTTCGGCCGGTTTTCTCTCTTGTCTTATTTCCGCTCCCCCCTCCTATTCGTCCCTTAGCTGTTCCTTTCTTCTAGCCCTTATCTTATACGGCGTCGTACGGTGTCGTATTAGTGGGCTCCTATAGTGTCCTACGTCGTAGTGCTCGATCCTTTAACAACCCAGGTCTGCCCGTAGCTACCCTGTCCTTAGGGTGGATCGTGCCTCTTTCCGCCGTACGGCGCAGGGTTATTGCAACTGGGTAGGGGGATGGTCCTCCTCCTATCTGTCTAGTGCAGTCGTGTCTCGCAGAGCCTCGTACAGTTCCTACGTAGGCTCTGCCTATCCTTTCCATTTTACTAAGTACTCTGCCTTCCTCTGCTTCCTCCAGCTCTTAAGGATCCCCTCTACCTCGTACTCTTCTTGGCCCTTAGTTATAATTGCGGGTAGGCGTCTGTCGTCAGTCGTCTAATGCGGCAAGGGGTCTGTGCTCGCCGGTCGTACGAGGTCTACATAGAAGACTAGGTAAATCCCTAGGGGAGTGTTTAGTCGTACAGCGTATGTCCCTACCGGCCGGATTACCGTAAACTTCCTGTTTCTCCAATCCAACTTCTTGCTCAGCTAGTCCGTACGGATGTTTCGCTAGTTTAGCTAGACCTTATCCCCTGCCTCGTACCTTAGTGCAGCCTGTCGTCCCTTGTTGGCCTGCTCTTCCGCGTTCTGCTAGGCTAGGGCCAGGCTTGCTTTTGCCTATTGGTAGGCGTTCGTAATCGTCCGTACGATGGCCTCTCCTTGCTGGATTAGGGATCGTACAGGGCGCGGGGTGTTGCTACTTAGGGTCGGTAGGAGCGGGGAATGGTCGTATCTATAGGTTATAAAGAAGGGGGACAGTCCTGTAGCATCGGCCGTACGGCTGTTAATAACCAGCTCCGCCATTAGGAGAAGGCGGTTCCAGTTCGTCTAGTTATAGTCGACGTACGCTCGGAGGTACGCCTCTAGGGTTAAGTTGGCCCTCTCCGTCGCCCCGTCCGTCTGCGGGTGCTATGCGGTGGACAGACGACGCTCTACCCTTAGTAACTAGCAGATCCGTGCCTAGAGTTGGCTCGTAAACTGTAACCCCCGGTCTGATACAATTGACCTGGGAAAACCGTACTTGCTGAACGTCGTCCGGATAAAGGCCTAGGCGGTGTCTTTAGCCGTAATGGAGTCTATCCCCTCCAGTATTACCCCCTTCGTCAACTTGTCTATAACCACTATAATGTTTCGCCGTCCGTCGCTCTTAGGGAGGTCCGTAATAAAGTCTACGGTTAGGTCTTGCCAGGGTCGATCCGGTATCGGCAGGGGCTTTAGCAGCCTATGCTTTAGCTCGCGCTAGGGCTTCGTTCGTCTGCATACATCGCAGTTCCGTACGAACCTGCGAATGTCCTTCGCCATCGCTAGCCAGTAGTAGTCCCGGGCGATAATGCTGTACGTCTCCTCGCGCCCTAGGTGCCCGGTGGCTATAGAGTTATATGCTCGTTGTATTAAGCCCGTACGGAGCTTCTCGTCTGCCGGGACCTATATCCGATTTCTGAACTTTAGGTTGTTCTCCTCGTCTACTGAACACTCGGCTGCCGATACCTTTAGGTAGAGCTCGGTTAGGAGTTTCCGTTGCCCTCCCTAGATCGCTGTACGGGCCCCTCGGTATGCCTCGTCCTTTTCCACTGCCTCTTCCTATGCTTGCAGTTGGGGTTCCTATAGATATGTCGCCGCTAGGTAGATAGTCTCCCTGCCTGGCTCTTCCTTAAACATCTGGAATGTCCGCGACTTCAGCCGGTCGTCCTCGTACGTCGTTGGCATGTCCTGGTCCCGTCTAGACAGTGCGTCGGCCCTGCTGTTGTCCTTACCCTTGCAGTACTGGAGTCTTATATTAAACCGGCTTAGGTACATTGCCTATCGTACGTGCCTCTCGGACAGCTTCTAGGGTTAAGTAAAGTATTCTAGGTTCTTGTAGTCCGTTAGGGCGAGGAACTTAGGCACCGAGCGGAGTTCCCTATCCCAGGCTTCGCAACACTGTACGACTGCCAGCAACTCTTTGTCGTAGATAGGGTAGTTGCACTTAGCCGGGGAGTTCTTCTTAGAGAAATACGCGCATAGGTGTAGGAGTCCGTCCAGGCCTACCTGTAACAGGATACCCCTAATGCAGTACCCTAAGGAGTCGGTTTCCAGTATTGTCGTACGCTCCGGGTTAAAGGCGGCGAGCGTTGGTCCTGTAGTGAAGAGCTCTTTTAGCTTGTCGAAGCTCTTATTGCATTCGTCCGACTATTTGAACTGCTTGTCCTTATGCGTCAGCTTAACTAGGGGGCGTACGATCTCCGAGTAGTTCTGTATAAACTGGCGGTAGAAGTTGGCAAACCCAAGGAATTCCCGTATGCCCTTAACGTTTATAGGCGGCTTCTATAGCTTAATAGCATCAATCTTCTTCCTATCTATGCTAATGCCTTTCCCTGCCTCGATAATAAAACCTAGGTATTTCGTACGTTGGACACCGAACTTACACTTGTCGATGTCGAGGTATAAGCCCGCCTGCTGCAGACGGTCCAGCACCTTCTTGACATCCCGTACGTGGTCTGCGTAGGTGCCGTCTGTAAAAACCAGGGTATCGTCGTCGAGGTATGCCGAGCAGATGTCGTCTAGTAACCCTTGTAGGGACTTGTTGATGTACCTTTGGAAGGTTGCCGGTGCATTGGCAAGGCTAAAGGGGGTAACCAGCTACTTAAAAAGACCGTATCTCGTACGGAAGGCAGTTATCTATTTACAGCCTTCCTTGATCTGTATCTTGTAGAAGGCCGAGACTACGTTAAGCTTAGTAAACTACTTCGCCTTGCTGATCCGTCCGAGGGTCTCCTTAATAAGGGGTAGAGGGTACCGGTCCTTCTTGGTAATCGCGTTAATGCCTCTGTAGTCTACGCAGAAACGCAATCCAGCCTTCCCCTCCTTGTAGACAAACAGTACTAGGGCTCCTGCGGACGACGTACTGGCCCGGATAAACCCTTTAGCAAGCAGGTCGTCCAGCGTCTTGCGCAGTACTAGGAGTTCTCCAGAGGACATCCTGTATAGCGGTCCGTACGGTACCTCCGGCAGGCTCCTATCCGGGCGGGGTTCTAGCTAGATGTTATAGTCAATCCCTTCCCCTCGGTGTAGCGGCAGTTTCGAGGCCGACTTCGGTTTAAAGAGGTCCAGGTACCTAACATACTCTCTTAGGAGCTTCGCACAGGGGTTTGTCGCTTCCTTAGGTGCCAATGCCTTCTCGATGTCCGCCGTTGCTGTGTTGATTTCGGCCTTAGCATTGCTACCTTGCAGGGACCTGCCCTAGTCCCGGATTCTCCGCTTTGTTGCTGCCAGGTACAGCCGTCCTCGTCCGACGTCTAGCTTGCCCTTCTAGCGCTCTATCTAAGGCTTCCCTAGTATCAGGTTATACCCCAACTTGTCCTGTACGACATAGAGGTACGAGTCTTGCTCGTAGTGTCTTTGTACCTCTATTGTTACTTTCACTATGTAGGTAATGTCCGGTCCCCGCCCGGTAATGCCCAGTATGCGTACAGGTACCGTAAGGGCCGTCTTAATCCGATGTCTCTGTACGAAGTCTTCGCTGATTACTCTATACACCAAACATCCCGTGTCAATCAGTGTCCGCGCCGTTGCGGACCCGTTCAATGTCGGCTGTACGATAAACGGCGTCGTCGTTATGTAATTGCTCTTAAAAGATAGCTAAGTAATGCTTTAATTTGGCAGTCTATCTCGTACCCGCCTCTGGCAGAGTCTTCGCTTAGAGGCTACTCTTTTTCCCGACTCGTCGTCGTCCGAGTAGGACACCTGATCTTCTCGTTAAGGCGCTGCAGTGGCTACCCTTGCAGTGGTTAGCCATCCCCTAGGTCTCTCTGCTGGCAGGAGCCCGCAATTCCGTACAGTGTGGCCTATCTTGCTACACCGGTAGCAGCTCCCTTCTGCTCGCCTCTTGTTAAGGGTAGCTGTGTCTACCTATTGCGCCTTCTTAGTAGCGGCCCTTGGCCGTACGGTGGCTGCTGCTGCCACCCTCGTCGTCGTCGGTTCCTAGTCTATAGCATCTGTCTGTCGCTAGGGAGGTTGTCTTATCTCCTAAGTACGGCCTATCCGTCCTAGCCTGCGTTGCTGGTCGTCGACTATCCTGAGAAGGTTACAAAATTCCTTGTATATAGCTGGCCGCATTACACCTACCAGCCCTGTTATGATTTCCTTAGAGAGGCCTACCTCTAGAGAGGTAATTTTTATCCTGTCCTCCTATTGGAGACCCCCTGCTTCTGCCTTAAGTTACGGTCTAGAATTCGTGCTGCGCCCTGCC
>JACWNB010000008.1:606546-641546 GCA_016165855.1 Pseudocercospora ulei
GGATACCGGCGGCGTAGGGCCCGCGTAGTCAAGCATTGCGGCCCTTATAGGCCCCAATGCAACATAGTCTTCAAATTGGAACTTCTTACTGACCCTTCCAATTGGAAGCCTACTTTGCACGTGTGCTGGACCAGGGTTCGAGCGCGCAGAGGGAGCGCGAGGGCGGTGCTATACCTAGGGGCAGCGGATACCGGCGGCGTAGGGCCTGCGTAGTCAAGCATTGCGGCCCTTATAGGCCCCAATGCAACATAGTCTTCAAATTGGAACTTCTTACTAACTCTTCCAATTGGAAGCCTACTTGGCACATGTGCTGGACTAGGTGTCTAATTACCTATGCTATAGTTAACTGGCTGCTGTAACTGACTCTGTGTTACCTATAGCCGGTGTGCAATGCCACCAAGTGCCTACCCCGTCTAACGCTATCTGCCTAACGGCTTACCAAAGCCTAACTGCGCCGCGCATTCATCAAGGTATGGACGGTTCGCCGGCCGGAAGTCGTCCCGTAAACCTGCCAGCTAGGGCCAGAACTCCTGCTGTTGCTGAAGTAAGAGAGCCCCGAGTATGTTAGCCACCGCCCGGTTGGCTGCCGCGCGCGTAGGCGAGGGACCTTTGGCGAGTAGGTAAGTCGGTGCAAGCCGCCGGAGGAGCGCGACGACCTCCCGAACATTCTTAAAGCCACCGACAAGTGTCGAGAGTCGATAGTAGTCCAAAGCACGGCCGGCAGTAGTCGATGCGGACGGCTGGCCGGTTGGGGCACTGGGCCCAGCCGTAACCGTAGCCGAGCGCAGAGAGCTGTTGACGCTAGATAGGCGCGGTGGCGGCGAGACCTTGGCCGAGTAGGGGAGGACGCCGGCCGCTGTTGGCGGGCGGGACGACGACGTAGCGTTAGGTAACAGCAGCCCGGCGGCAGGAACTACTAACCCCGTCTGGGACGGCGGTGGGGACCGGGCTGGTCCTGTCGTCATGGTTTCTGGGAGCTGTGGCGCAGCACCGTCACTCTCCTTATTATCCGAAGCGTCCTCTATGCCCTCGTCTGCCGCTGCGTCCTGGGTGCCCTCGTCTTCCGTGTCCTCGTCTAACTCGTGCTCGCTACTGGACACACCTAAGGAGATGGTAATGGCACTGCGCGGGCGGGGAGGACTCGGGCGCGGCGGCGGAGGCGTACCCGGGCGCGGCGGCGGAGGCGTACCCGGGCGCTCGCTGTTGTCGCGAGTGGCCTCAATTTCCTGGACGGCTTTGATAAACACTAGGTCGACGTTGAAGGTGTAGTCCGCGACGTAGCGCAGGTAGTCTATAACCGCGTTAGTAGCTAGGCAACCCACATCTAACATGCCGCGATGCAACCTAGGCTTCCAATTGGAACTGAGCTGCTAAGAAATATTAGGAGGAAGTGCAGACTGGCCTTCCAATTGGAAGATTAAGGCGAAAGTTCCAATTGGAAGACCAGTCTGCAACAGTGGACAGAAGAAAAACTTCCAATTGGAAGCCTATGTTGCATTAGTAGGGGGGTCGTTCGAACTTACCGACTAGTCTATAGAAAACCCTCTTATCCAGCTCCCCGGTATTAAATACCGCCTCGGCGGCGGCTGTTAGCATTCGGACTATGTGCTTGAAGTCCAGCTTGGCATCTTCGTCGGTGCGGAGTATGTACTGCTGCCTAAGAGGGGCGACGGGGCGGGCCACTTTCCGCAGCGCGTACTGTTCGCGTAGGCCGAGCTGCGAGGCGGTGGCGTAGGGGTCGGCGGTGGCGTAGGGGTCGGCGGCCTCGTCTGGCGAGTGTCGCAGCTGGTACTGCAGTTGGCGGGCGATGGCGCCGCCCTACGCGTAACGCTGCACAATCTCTTCGGCTTCTAGATTCTTTATAGTGGGCCGCTTTACATCCTTCTATGCCGAGCCCAGTCGTAAGGTGCGGATGCCGAACACCTTCCGCATTATAGCGTCGGCGATGCGGCGGCGGAGGCGCCCCTCTACGTCTCTCCGCTCCTCGACGGAACTGGTGACCTCTGCGGCAGTCTGGGGGTCCAGGCTATGCATGTACCGGCGCAGAATGTGCTCGGGGACGGTATATATAGCGTTAAGCTGGTCAAAGTATCGCTGCTAGTAGTCGTGCTGCAGATATTAATCGATCGTCTCGTCCAGCGTCAGCACGTACACCTTGACTGCATGCTTTTGGCCAATCCGACATAAGCGGCCGATTATCTAGCTGAGGAGGGTGAACCCGACGTAATCCATAACGATCTAGACATGTCCGCCGTACTGGAGGTTGGACGATTCGGCGCCGGTCCGAGAAGACATCAACATAGCTATGCAGTCGGGTGACTTGTTAAAGTCGTCCTCCGACTCGCTCCGGTCTTGTTGCTTCAGACCCGTTCGGATAACGCGGTAACCTATGCTGCAGACACTTAAGATGATCTCGGCTATTATTATGCTGACAGGCTCGTTGCACCAAACGATCACTTTCTCTCGGCGGCACACGCAGTGCTCGAGCAGAAGCTTAACCAGCATCTTCTGTTTCGGGGACACGTCGATTATGTACTTAGCGATAGCGTAGCGGCTGTCTGGGGCCGCCTAGTGCAAGTGTGCCTTTGTATACCGGTAAAAGAACCGGAACTGGGTGTTATGCCCGTACTGCCTGTTGCATGTTAGCCTTGTCTGCAGAGTGACCTTCCAATTGGAGCTTTAAGAGGAAAAGTTCCAATTGGAAACCTATATAGCACTTACAGTCGGTAGATGCTGGTCGCGCTCGAGTCGATGTTGCGGGCTAGGATAGATGCAGTTAGCGGGTTGGCGGCGGCGAGGATAAGCTGGCGGCGGAGGGCGGTGCCGTAGGCGCAGGTGCCCCCGTTGTCGTCGTCGGCGTAGGTAATTATCTGCAGGTTTTCGTGTTAGGCGACGAACCGCTCGAACGCGCAGCGGTAGTAGCTATCACTAAGGCCGCTGTAACGGATCTTAAGGTGGCAAACCTGCTACGGTGGAATCTCGTCGCTGAGGATAATCGCAGTGTTGCAGACCTTAAGCGCCGAACCCTTGACGCAGCGGAGGACCGTAAGCGACACTGCCAATAGGACTACCCTGCTGCACCGAAAATCGAGGTCGGCGGGGATGCCGGGCTGCAGGGTAGCAAGGAACGCGTCTGGCGACACGGCGGCGAGGAACAGGTCGTGCATATAGAGCCCGGCGTACTAGGCGCGGGTGCTAGCGATGTCCTGGGGGACCCGGGCGAGACGGCGGCCGTACAGGCCGCAGAATTCCTTATAGAGAGTGGCCCACCTACTGGTGTCTATTCTCAAACCACCTTCCAAGCCGGTGCCTACGTATAAAGCCCAAATGCGACACCAGAAATAGCGCAGGAGGCCTGCTATGTCGGCCACGCGGTTGCGGAATGGTGTAGCCGTTGCTATTACTAGGCGCGTGTCCTTGCCTAACAGCCGGTACAGCGCGTCCGACTGCAGCGCCGTCTTGTTCTTGTAATAATGACCCTCGTCTGCAATAAGGATCCTAGGGGAGGCAGCTCTCTGACTATCCAAAAGCTACGTATTGTCGGACCCGTTAGTCGCGAAGTCTATTTCTTCGTCCTGTTCGCCTAGCTCCTCTTCGTCCTGGGTAGCGGCGGCGGGTTCGGCATTATCATCTTTATCTTGACCGTCTGGCACCTGGGAGCTGTAGCCGGCGCGGGAGTACTAGTGTCGGGCTTAGTACTGTGGCCCAGCTTTTAGGTTCTTTTGCACGAAGGCGTCCTTGGTCGTAATAACAAAGGTGCTGGCAGTCTCTAGGTCGTCGTAGTCTAGCCCGTCGCAGAACTCGATTAAGCCCTTATTCGTCTTAGGAATCGAAGTGTAATGCTGGGCGTACTTTGCGCTGACGTTGACATATATATGTAGCCTAATGCGGCGCTGGGGGTCCTGGAAGTACGTGCAAATGTCGTCGACCCAGGCGTTAACGGCGGTGTTAGGGCTAAGCTGGTACACAGGGGCATACTGTAGACGAGCCCTATGCTCGTCTATGTATCTCTGGCGGATATCGGCTCGGATGCGGCGGTGCTGCCGGGCGTTGGCGGAAGGGGCGGATAGCTCTGCGTCGCTATCGTCGTAGAGACTGCTCGGACTCCCAGGTGCTACGCGGAGTAGCTCGTCCAGGCCACCTATAGGAGGTGTTAGCTCTAACTAAGCCTAAAGGGAAAGATTGCAAAGTGGACTTCCAAATAGAAGACCTGACAACCAAAGGAAAGATTGCAAAGTGGACTTCCAATTGGAAGACCAGCGACCCCTATGGTCGGCGTGTTCCAATTGGAAGACCACCGACCCCTATAGTCGGCATGTTCCAATTGGAAGTCCACTTTGCATAAGAGTCGGTCACTTCCGACCCCTACAGTCGGCATGTTCCAATTGGAAGTCCACTTTGCATAAGAGTCGGTCACTTACGGTCCTATATCTCTCTCGCCTCCGTAATCTTGTCTTTCCAGGCTAGGAGGGCGTACAGGATGACGACGGTCTTGCCGAGTCCTACGTCGTCGCCCAGGATGCAGCCCTTAAGCGGGCTCTGCCACATTTCTACGATCCAGGCGATTGCCTAGGGCTGCTACGGCTTCAGTCCCAGACCCTTGAATTTGATGCTAAAGAAGTGCCCTAAAATAGGGTCCCTCTCGGCGAGACCCTCTTCTACCTCGAGCTTAAGCATAGCGCAGGCTTCCTTAAAGGTTGGCGGCTCGGCGGTCTTGTCGTTTATCTGCTGGTTAAGCTAGTTGAATATGCAGTTGGCGGCCTGGGCGGCACTGTGCAAGGGATCCGCGGAATCTGGGACGCCGTCGCTGCTCTCTAGCACGTCGGCCGTGTTCGTAGTCGTAAAGCGTTGTGCGCGGACATTACTGTCCTCGATAAGATGCATGTTCCTTAGGCTGACTGTGCTGGACGAATCGAACACAACGTGCACATCCTTAGTAAGCGCGTCCATAAACGCACGGCGGTGGTGTGAGTCCCAATCCGCGAGGCCGGAAGCGATAGGTTGGACCTTGCCCCTAAACACACCGTTCTCGCGATCCAACTCCGCGAAGATCTTCCTATTGTCGGCCGGATCGACGATAGTCTCGTTGTATTCCCGGATCTACTCGTCCGGGTCCTCCGTCTCTTCCTCGCCCAGGAGCGTATGCAGCAGTCGGTCCTGCTGTTCTTGTTGCTCGATCGTGTTCCGGACAGCAGCGTTAGGGGGCGCGTATACTATAGGCTAGTACGAGATCGACTTCTAGTTAAGCTTGGTAGCCTAGGTAGCCGCGCCCTTGTTCCTCGTAGCGCGGCGCAGGAAGTAGTTAACAACACTTATAAGTCGATGGAGCACCTCCCTACTGACAGGCCAGTCCTAGAGGGAAGCGAAGGTATGTACGTTGTCCAGCGTAGGCGTTTCGGTTAAGACGCACTTCCAGACGTAGTGTGCTCCGGCTTGCTCTTAGATGCGCTATACCGCTTAGAGGACGTAGATAGTGATCATTATATTGCCGTAATAGGCGGCGGGCACCGGGGACTCTGTGCTGCGGATTATCTCGGCGGTAAAAGTGTTAGGCGCTTTGTCTTAGATGTAGGCTACGATAGCCTTTAGGTTAAGCGTCGTCCAGCTTCGGTCTTCAGGCTTGTTGGACGCGGTGCCTGCCTCTGTCCGGGTCCCAAACCCGTCCTACACTCGTTAGCATTCGCCTATAAAGCCTTGAAGTAACAGGTTTAGCTGCAACATACCCTTCTAATTGGAAGGTTAGTAAGGGGAATATGTTGGATAGCAATGCAACCTGCGCTTCCAATTGGAACTCTAGTGCATATAGGGGATAGCAATGCAACCTGCGCTTCTAATTGGAACTTGGTGCATATAGGGGATAGCAGTGCAACCTGCGCTTCCAATTGGAACTCTGGCGCACATAGAAATAGCAGTCCAACCTGCGCTTCCAATTGGAACTCTGGTGCAGGCTGCAAAAGTTCCAATTAGAAGCTTAAGTTGCAAATTTCTTACGTAGAAGTAGATTGTAGGAGCGCGGGGGGGGGCCTCAAGAGTTCCAATTGGAAGCTCAAGTTGCAGGTTTCTTATGTAGAAGTAGATTGTAAGAGCGTAGGGGGCTTGACATACCTTGTAGAACTGGCGGGCGCATGTTTCGGCGACGGGCCGGATAGCCTCGACAAACTCCAGGAACTTATCGTACAGGTGGAAGCCCTAGTAGCCCAACATCTTGCCGTTGTTGTCTAGGAATCCCGTGTTGTATTTACACACGTAGATGCCGTAGCGCGGGTCGAGTAGGATAAGCTTCCCGGTAGTGCGGAGTTAGGCGAGGTGGGCCTGGATTTGAGCTATATGCTCCGTCTTCGCCTCTTGGCGACGCTGCTCGGGGTCCATAGTTAGGTGTTGCTAGGTAGCTAGTGTGTCGTTGCCTGTAGCCTTTCGACGGCTACGCTTAGCCTTGGGGGTCTTGGGGTCTTAGTCGGTGCTAGGCTTCGTACGCTTCTCGGCCGGTAAGGGGGATAGGGGCGATCCAGGCGCAGCTCGCTTGCCCTTGCCCTTTATCGAGTTTGGGGTAAAGGTTGTTCCGGCTATGCTGCTTAGTAGGTAGACGGTTGCAGTACGTTAGTAGAAAAAATCGCTTAGGACGGTCTGCGAATCTGAGGTGCAGAATAGGCAGTAACGAAAAGTGCAGACTGGCGTTCCAGTTGGAACTTGTCTCTTGTTCTTCTAGTAGTGGCTGCTAGGGGTGGTGGTAGCTGCTAGTAGTAGTGGCCGCTAGTGGTGGTGGCTGCTAGTAATGGTGGCTGCTGGTGGTGGTGGCTGCTGGTAGTGGTGGCTGGTGGTGGTGGTGGTGGTGGTGGTGGTAGTGGTGGCTGGTGGTGGTGGTGGTGGTAGTAGTTCCAAAATGCGAGTGTAGTAGAAAAGGAAAGTTGAAGAAGAGGCGAAGGTTGATATTAGTAGGTCTGTATAGGGCGCTTGGACCAGCTCGACCGTTGAGCCCTGCATGTAAGGTTGGGCCTAGCGCGGTTTGCTTCTTACTATTGTGAAAGGTGATGGGCTTATTAGTGCCGCTTTCGCTCTTTATTGTCTCGAAGCGGCAGGTTGCTTTGTATGCAGGTGAGGTGCTTGCTTACAGAGGACGCCGCGGAACCTTCCGGACCCACTGACAGCGTCAGTTAGGTGAACTTGTTGATAGCGTGTTTGGTCGGCGTATGGCCTGTACGTGGACGCTGCGCATAACCTGCATGTAAGAAATGACTAGCGTCGTCTTACATATAGCAAAGTAAAGTGAGGTAGTGCGTGCGGTAGCCTTGGGCTTTACCTTGTTGTGTGGAACGGCGTGCCAATGACGTATTTTCTTTGTTAGCGCGGACGGATTCGGCCTTTTCCGGTTCAAGCCTAAGTCTCTTAGTCGGCCTTAGTTGCTAAGTAGGTTTCCAAATAGACAGGCGGTAAGGCTGTTTTCGGATGAACTTCCAATTTAAAGCACGGTGTGCAACTTGCTATAGCACTCGAGTGTCGTGCCTAGTGGTCAGTCTCGGCGGCTGTAAGCTCTTCTCGGTGGCAGGTTAGCGCTGGGTAGCAGGTAGCGCTAGGTAGCTGTATCGGCCTTCCAATTCGGGTGTGCTCGTCGTTGGAGGGTCGACATACTGCTAGACAGTAGTTGGGTCCTCCGTCGCCGGACGCAGCCTATAACAGTAGGCTACGGTAGGCCGGCTGTTCGACCTGTTAGTCTCGATTGCAAAGTGTCCTTCCAATTGGAAGATTGACCTAGGGAATGCACGGTAGTCTTCCATTTGGAGTCGCGGTTAGCACCTGTGCCTGATATTTCGGCTACACCCTCTACCCGGCATAGGCGGTCGGCCTGGCTGTTCAGGCTAGCGGCTTCAGCTGCAGAGTGCGCTTCTAATTGGAAGATATAGAAGTCGGTCTTCTAATTAGAAGTGCAGTTAGCAGAAGTGTCTTCCAGTTGGAAGTGCAGTTCGTAGATGTGTCTTCCAATTGGAAGTGCAGTTGGCATGTGTGCCTGGAACATACATAAGTTGCCGGTAGCTGCCGGTTCTGCTGGCTAAAGCGGGTCAACCGGTAGAGGGGTCGACGTCGGCTGTAGGATCCTGTGCGCATACTGGACTGTCTGTATGCTGGTGTAGTTGTCTTCCAATTGGAATGCCACTTTGCATTGTATGTTTGTCTTCTAATTGGAAAGCCACTTTGCATTGTGTCCTTCTATTTCTGGCTTGTTATATACAAACCTGCTTTAGAGTGCCCGAGCCTGACCCTTTACTACGATCAACTCCGAACCCAACATACATGTAGTGTAGATAGTAGCCTGGGCCTACTTGTCATTTTGGAAGTGCAGTTAGCATGTGTGCCTGGAACATACATAGGTTGCCGATGGCTGCTGGAGGGGTCGACGTCGGCTGTAGGTTCCTGTGCGTATACTGGACTGTCTGTATGCTGGTGTAGTTGTCTTCCAATTGGAATGCTACTTTGCATTGTATGTTTCTGTTCCAATTGGAAAGCCACTTTGCATTGTATGTTTGTCTTCCAATTGGAAAGCCACTTTGCATTGTGTCCTTCTATTTCTGGCTTGTTATATACAAACCCGCTTTAGAGTGCCCGAGCCTGACCCTTTACTACGATCGACTCCGAACCCAACATACATGTAGTATAGATAGTAGCCCAGGCCTACTTGTCATTCAGGAACTCGAGGACAGCCGCGCATACATGTATGCCGTTAATGGCCTGTTGGCGGCAGAACCTGGTACCGCTTGTCGCCTAGTCGAGATACTTTTCGATGTCTGGTAGCTTTTCTTAGAACTGTTCCTCGAGCTAAGCGCGACCGACTGTGTTACTCTCGTAGGCTCCGACGATCAACGGCCAGAAGATATCTCGAAACCGGCACCCTTGTGCTTTCGTCTCTTGTTGCCAACTCTTGCACATAGCCTAAGGGAAAAAGCAGTGGTAGCAGGCATAGTATCGAGGGACAGGCTGTTGGTTCTTCCGCTTCTAAGTAGCCTTCTTGTGTCCAATTACGCTGGCGAAGTATCGACACTTGTCGAATAAGTGACCGCTATCTTCGGGATGTGCGGTAACACAGTACGGACAGCGGTGTAACGCGGTAAGGTTGCGCTCCAAGTTTATGCAGTACACTTCATCTTGGCGGGTTTGGTTGTAGTATTGCCTAGCAGCGACGGACTGTTTGGCAGAAGCGTTGGACACCTGTCGCTCGACAGCAGATACTAGGCGGTCGAGGGTATGTACATAGTAGTTGGCGGTCGGCTGGGCGCGGTTGGCGGTCGGTAGTATGCGGTTGGCGGTTGGCGGTCGGTAGTCGGTATCGGGCATAGGGTAGTCGGTGGTATAGAGGTTAGCGGCGGGCGTAGGATAGTCGGCGGCGGGCATAGGATGGTCGGCGGCGGGCATAGGATGGTCGGGCATAGGATGGTCGGCGGCGTGCGTAGGTTGATAGGGCATAGGGTGTTCGGCGGTAGACATTGGGTGGTCGGCGACGGGTGTTGTATAGTCGACCCGTTGTTAACTTGCGGTAACCGCTACCTAGTTGTCTGTAGCATAGTTGGGGAACGATTCCCTATAGTGGCTTGTGCAAAACTCGCACGGCTCTTGTCCTCTCGGACCACTTGTATACGAGACTTGTAGGTCGAGACCGTCGAGATAGGTAGACAGGGTAAGGCGACTACATTCCCCGTAGCCGAGATATCGTTACATCGCCGATGTTTCCCTCCGCAACCACTAGGGAGCCTCGGCCCTCTTATCTCGATGCTTAAAGGCGTATTCGGTGCGGTCTGGCGAGTGCCAGTCAGAGGTATCGGGATCGAAGAGGACGGTGGAGTACGCCCGGCGTCCGTCCCAACTACATCTGCCTGAGCCCTAGGCGAATTCGAGTAAGGAATACGGGGGTTCGACGTAGATAACACAGCGGACGCCAGGGCTGTCAAACCCCTCTCCGAGCGCTAGCGTAGCGACGAGGTATAGATTAGCCGTACATGCGAGCCAGGTGTTGAGGATCGCAGCCTTCTCGTTGGGCCCGCCGCTCTGGGATGTAAGGAATGGGCACCCTATGTCCTAGGCAAGCCTTTCTGCTGTAAGGCGAGTCTGTGCAAAGATAAGGATACGGTCGGTAGACTCCTCTGTCGTCGTATACGTGCGGCAGTGCCAGCGGATCCGGGCGACAGCCTACGCTATAAATGTAGTAGATCGAGGCCAACCTTCGATTCGATAGACAATGTTGGTTCGGTTAGTGCTGCAGCGGATAACCCGGGGCAGGCTCAACCGGTTGTTGCGCTCAAATTCGGCCTGCATAGTAGGGGGGAGGGTCGCGGTTAGATAGAGGATTTGTGTAGTGAACTTGGTCAGCTCGGCAAAGTTATAGAAGCAGGGGCGGTATAGCATAGCGGTAACGGTAAAGTGGCATTCGTCAATAACGATCCGGTCGAGTCGACGCTGGACGGCGAGGCATGCAAGGTACCCTAGGAATTCCCGGGAGCAGGCCGCCTCGGCGCTAACGATAACGAGTGGGGCGCTGGTGGTGGTTCCTAGTGCCTATACAGTGTGCTCGATGGATCGCTCGACGAGTCGCGCCTGCATGTTGATCCGGAGGGCGACCAGTGGGAGGACTAGTACAGTGGTGTAGGCCCCAGGCATCGTATACGGGACTATAAACAGGAGGCTCTTGCCGGCGCCAGTAGGGAGGATGACGACGAGCCGGCACTCGAGAGATGCTACGGCTGCTATAGCCTCTGCCTGCCCCTCGCTCTTCTATTGCATGTCTGGTTAGTAGTACATGTCGCGGGCCCGGGACAGAAGGTCCGGGAGGCCGTAGACGCGCTGTACGGAGCGATGGTTGAACTTAAGACGCTGGACGAGCGATAGGGCCGGCTGGGCACACGCCTTCCCAACCTGGGGTAAGAGGCGAGGGACGTCGAGAAAATTCTGCTATAGTCGGGACGCGTCCCGGCCTCCCTCGATGGCGGCGTCCCAGAGGTTAGCGGCCGCTCCGAACGGCGAGTTGGCGTACCGTCGGTTGGCAGTTTGGACAGTGTGATTGCGCTATTCGGCTATAATAGCGGCTATGTCGGATCCTCCAGCAACGTCGGGATTGTCCTTATTAAGGTTGGTGTCGAATAGGTCGGCGTACCTGTCAAAGTAGCGCTTAACGATAGCGACGGTTAGGTAGCGCCAAACCCTTATACCGAACCGGTCCAAACCAGCGAGGACCGTAGCGGACCGAAGATTGTTGCTTACCCTTTGCTGTTCCTATACTTTGTTGTAGGATGTCTATAGGAACGGACAGAACTCGACGGTAGGGTGTGTCTAGCTAAACAAGAGTTCCCGGAATAGCTAGACGAGGGTAAGGAAGTCGAGAAGGACTTGTTTAAGGGGGCTAAATAGGAATCGGATGTTGTTGTTCGTCTGCCCAGTTACGTTCTTCTGCTTAGTGTGTGTGTAGTAAATCATAATGCTGGCTTCGCGGATAGTAATGGACCGTAGGTTCTGTGTGTTGCGCCAAGTAGCGCTTAGGAATTCGGGTTCTCGAACCGGTTGTCCACTGGCTGTAAGCAAGAGTAAGGCAAAGTAGTTAAGAAACTCCTGTACCGACGCCTTAAAGGTTGCGATAGCTGGGTCCTTCTATACGTGCTGTTGGGAATCAACCCAGAGGGGGCGCAGGGTAGGGCACTGGGTGGTAACGTCAAGAAGGTGTCGACGAGGCTTCTGGAGGATCTCTGCGTTCCGTTCTTCTGTTAGGAAGGAGTAGTGCATAGTGGTATTATCAAGCCGGTCGTACAGTTGGGTAGCATAGACCTATAGATACGGTCGATCAAAGAGGAGGTCTCGCTAAAGGATCTCAATGCAGCTACGGTAGCAGCTCTCGATTAGAGTAACAATGTCGGTTATACGGATAGTGACGTCCTGGAAGATAATAGTACTGTAGGAACCGTCCTAGCTAGCCTGGTTGGAGGAGACCAGGCCCCGGCTAACCCGAAAGAGGTACCCTCTCTAGCGGACGAGTTCGCGGAAAGCAGTTTTACAGGCAACGACACTCTGCATAGTGTGTTGGATAGCCCCAAGGACGCCGTCGTTATTACTGTTGCCGGTGGTTCCCTCGAGAGCCTCGTTAAATACGAGGATTTGCCCGATCCAGATAAGGGCAGAGTTGTGCGTGTTTAGGTTGCCCGGCTCGATCCAGCTTTTCGTAGAGGGGACAATAGCGAGGAGGGCGACAAAGCTGATTAGAGGGGATTGGAATGGCCGGGTGTCGATAGGCTGGTAGAAGAGGGAGCGAATAAACCGCCTAACGAGGGGATATGTGTCCTCTGTAGAATGGCCTTGTAAAACGATAGTAGTAAGGCTGTCCTAGTTATGGCGCTGTTGCGCTAACAACACGACGCTTTGTAGTCGGAACGGTGACTTGGCCCCTGGTGCATAGAGGGCTTGGAACCCAGCCTCGTCCAGCTAAAGCAACCGTCCGAGGTAGGCCAGTGCGCGTTTAAGGACATAGACATACTTGGGGATAGTCGCGGCATCTTTGTACCGGCGAAAGCGGAATAAGTAGTGGTCTTCAATGTGAAACTGGGCGAGGGCGACCTTTCGTGCATTATTTAGGGTAGGGGCGGGACCGCTCTCGGTGCACCGGTTCACTGCGTCGTCGATGGCTGCTTCTGCCAAAGCAATAATGTCGAAGAGCGCAGGTTCGTAGGCTCTGTATAGAAGGGTAGTAATGTCGGCGATGTTCCGCTTAGACAGCCCGATAAGGTGGTCGTCGATTCCAAGGTAGAGCAGCTATAGCTTTAAGGCCGATCGATAGACGTATGTATCGTTAGTAACGACATCGGCGTAACCGGCGAGTGCGCGCTGGACTTGGTCGAACTTGGCGAGCTGTGTATTAAGGAAGGAGTCGCCTTGGCTAGGATAGAGCACTTGTGTCTCCTATGCAGGTGCCTAGGCGACCTCGAACAGCCGGTTCCAGCCGTGTGTTTTGGCCTGGAAGAACCTTTAGGTGCAGACTCCGTCGACCTACATCCGATTAGGTGTTTGCCTTTTCTGTATCCGTTTGTTGCCGCCGCGCTGTTGCTCGTTCTTCTATCTATGTTCAGTCCTGCAGTGTGCTTGCATCCGTTGTATAGATTGGAAGAGTTGGTTGCATAGCCTGCCTGCACCGTCGGTATGTGTACATCGGAAACCGTCGTAGTAGATTGGGAAACCCTGGACGCGGCTGTCGGTAGGGCTGGGCTATCTGACTTCTTGTAGTGACTGTGCGATGTCGATGAATTGGCGGAACTCGCCTACGAGCGCCTGTCGTTCTTCGGCAGACAGCGCTCGGTGATAGGCAGCTAGATGCCCCTTAACTTCGGTTGGGACAATAGCGTATTGGCATAGCTGGCAGAGGATAATGCGGTATTCGGAAAGGTATGTAAAGACTCTGTCGAAGGTTGCTGGTATAGTGTCCCCTAATGGAGTACAAGACATGTTGTAGCAGCCTAGGTTGTCGTCGGTGCTGGTGCTTAACATAGATTAAAAGTGGGTGTATGTGTTTAGTTGCAGAGTAGGCTTCTAATTAGAACCTTGTTAACTGGCTGTTGTAGTAAGTCCCTACGTGTTAACTGGCTGTAGACTGTCTACCCTTCCGAATAGATGTGTAGGTTGCAGGTGTGCTTAAGAGTCTAGTTAAGTGCGCCCCCGAGTCGGTTGGTATAATGTAGGAGGCCGGGCTATAGACTACTGAAACCCTGTGCGTATAGGTAGTGGATGGTATGCTCTGTTGCAAAGTGGAGTTCTATTTGGAGCTTTGCGCAGAGGTCGACGACGGATGTTCCAAATGGAAGGTTGGTTAGCACATAGGGATAATGGAATTCGATCCTCAATGTTCCAATTGGAAGTGTAGGTTGCAGATGTAGATAGGTAAGATCGTCGATCGAGGTTCCAATTGGAAGTGTAGGTTGCAGGTGTAGATAGGTAAGATCGTCGATCGAGGTTCCAATTGGAAGTGTAGGTTGCAGGTGTAGATAGGTAAGATCGTCGATCGAGGTTCCAAGTAGAATTACGGCCTGCAAGGGATGTGTGTTTTTCTTCGAGAGGCTGGGCGGTGTGCGGCCGGCAGATTGAGATTGGAATGGCTGTCTTCCGGGACTGGGGAGCTGTCATCGTGGCGCGGATAGCCGAAAGCCTTACTTAGATAGCGACGGTGCGGCCGTTCTTATAGTCCCAATGCTACCGTTCTGATTGCATACAAATGTTTCCATTTGGAAGTGCACATTGCCAGAATAGTTGCTATAAGTTGTGGTCCGTCGTGTAATTGGTGTAGTATAATAGAATCAGACGGTCGTTGTCCAATGCTGGGTAGCCTTCCGTGCTTAGCTGGCCGTCATCCATGCCCAGCTGGCCGTTATCTATGGTCGCTGGCTATTATCCATACCCAGCTAGCTATTATCTATACCTAGCTGGCCATTATCTATACCTAGCTGGCTATTATCTATACCTAGCTGGCCGTCATCTATGCCTAGCTGGCCGTCTTCCGTGCTTAGCTGGCTGTTATCCATGCCCAGCTGGCCGTTATCTATAGTCGCTAGCTATTATCCATACCCAGCTGGCCATTATCTATACCCAGCTAGCTATTATCTATACCTAGCTAGCTATTATCCATACCTAGCTAGCCATTATCCATACCCAGCTGGCCATCATCTATACCTAGCTAGCCGTTATCTATGCCTAGCTGGCCGTTATCCATGCCCAGCTGGCCGTTATCCATGCCTAGCTGGCCGTTATCTATGCCCAGCTGGCCGTTATCCATAGCCGTCATCTATACCTAGCTGGCCGTTATCTATACCCAGCTGGCCGTTATCTATGCCCAGCTAGCCGTTATCCATAGTCGTTACCCGTACTCGGCTGGCCGTTACCCGTACTTAGCGGGCCGTTATCTATGCCTAGCTGGCCGTTATCCATAGCCGTCATCTATACCTAGCTAGCCGTCATCCATACCCAGTTGACCGTTATCTATGCCTAGCTGGCCGTTATCTATAGTCGTTATCCGTACTCAGCGGGCCGTTATCTATGCCCAGCTGGCCGTCATCTATGCCTAGCTAGCCGTTATCTATACGTACCTGGCCGTTATCTATAGCTAGCTTCCATTTGGAAGTGCACATTGCCGAAATGGTTGCTATAATTTGTAGTCCTCGTCGTTTATATGTAGGCAGCAGGCATCCAGTACTTATACATAGCAAAATGTTTCTAATCTAACTGGACCTGTCTGCGTCGGTGTCTGTCTATAGCAATGCCTGCCTGCGACTGTGTCTGTCTGTAGCTGCGTGCCTGCCTATAACTATATCTGTCTGCAACCGTGTCTGCGACGTGTCTGCGGCGACCGTGTCTGTCTGCTACCGTATCTGCCTACCACTATGTCTGCCTGCTACCGTGTCTGCCTGCCACCGTGTCTGCCTACTACCGTGTCTGCCTGCTACTGTGTCTGTCTGCTACCGTGTCTGCGGCGATCGTGTCTGCAGCGACTGTGCCTGTCTACGACCGTGTCTGCAGCAATCGTGTCTGCAGCGACCGTGTCTGCGGCGAACATGCCTGTCTACGGCCGTGTCTGCGGCGACCGTGCCTGTCTGCTGCGACTGTGTCTGCAGCAATCGTGTCTGCGGCGACCGTATCTGCAGCGACCGTGTCTGTCTGCTGCGACCGTGTCTGCGGCGACCGTGCCTGTCTGCTACGACTGTGTCTGCGGCGACCGTGTCTGTCTGCGGCAGTGTCTGTCTGCGGCAGTGTCTGTCTGTAGGGCCTGTGTCTGTCTACAGCGACTGTGTCTGTTTGCGTATATCGGTCTGCAGCAGTGTCTGTCTGCAGCGGTGTCTGTCTGCGACCGTGTCTGTCTGCAGCGACTGTGTCTGTTATCTGTCTCCAGCAGTGTCTGTCTCCGGCAGTGTCTGTCTGCAGCGGTGTCTGTCTGTAGCGACTGTGTCTGTTTGCGTATGTTAGTCTGCGGCAGTGTCGGTCTGCAGCAGTGTCGGTCTGCAGCGGTGTCGGTCTGCAGCAGTGTCGGTCTGCGACTATGTCGGTCTGCAGCGGTGTCTGTCTGCGACCGTGTCTGTCTATAGCGACTGTGTCTGTCGTCTGTCTGTAGCAGTGTCTGTCTGCAGGACCTGTATCTGTCTATTGCGACTGTGTCTGTTTGCGTATATCAGTCTGTAGCAGTGTCGGTCTGCAGCAGTGTCGGTCTGCAGCAGTGTCGGTCTGCAGCGACCGTGTCTGTCTGCAGATGCCTACCTGTAGCTGTCTGCGACTGTATTGTCTCCGACTGTGTCTGTCTGCAGCGACTAATACTCTACGACAGTGTCTGTCTGCGACTGTGTCTGTCTACAGCTCAATTGCTGTAGCAGTAGGCAGTATACAAGGTGTTTGTAGGGTGAGAAGCCAACAACAGAGGCCTAACATCGAAGGCTTTCTGGGCGGGTCGGAATTGCCTGCGTGCAGTGGTGATTGGTTGGGACCACTATCGAAGGGCTTGGATGTTGGAGAATATGTTTAGGCGTATTTAGTGCAGTCTGGCGAATGCTAGTTAGAGGTATCGGGATCGAAGAGGACAGTAGAGTACGCCCGGCGTCCGTCCTAACTACATCTGCCTAAGCCCTAGGCGAATTCGAGTAAGGAATACAGGGGTTCGACGTAGATAACACAGCGGACGCCAGGGCTGTCAAACCCCTCTCTGAGCGCTAGCGTAGCGACGAGGTATGGATTAGCCGTATATG
The DNA here is from genome assembly GCA_016165855.1 of Pseudocercospora ulei. Lineage (NCBI taxonomy): Eukaryota > Fungi > Ascomycota > Dothideomycetes > Mycosphaerellales > Mycosphaerellaceae > Pseudocercospora > Pseudocercospora ulei. The sequence goes on from JACWNB010000008.1 coordinate 623,286, forward strand.
CGAGCCAGGTGTTTAGGATCGCAGCCTTCTCGTTAGGCCCGCCGCTCTAGGATGTAAGGAATAGGCACCCTATGTCCTGGGCAAGCCTTTCTGCTGTAAGGCGAGTCTGTGCAAAGATAAGGATACAGTCGGTAGACTCCTCTGTCGTTGTATACATGCAGCGGTGCTAGCGGATCCGGGCGACAGCCTACGCTATAAATGTAGTAGATCGAGGCTAACCTTCGATTCGATAGACAATTGTTGCGGTGGTAGAAAGAGGTGGGACAGATTGATGGGGTGGACCCTGGAATTTCGGCTCGGCCCGGACGGGCCGAGCCGGGCCTTGGCACCACCACTACCAAAGCCCACTACCACCACCACATAGATTCCTTTCCCTCTTCAGTTCGAGATATAGTTATCAAAAGGCCGTATTGAATCATATCTGCGTGCCCGGATCATTATATCTCGAACTTACTCTCCACAACCCCGCGCTGCGCGAAAGGGCCCGTTAAACCATCCGGAAACCCGAATAACGCACGCGCACCCACCTAACAACAACAACCCCAAGGCACCGTAAGAAGATGGAAGGCTTCTCAGCGGTAGAGAGCGGCGTTACAGGCCGCAGCAGAAGTAAGAAAGGAAAGACTGACAGAGCGAGCAGGCGCTCCAGTGTAATTGACGATAAGATCGTTATTAGAGGTTTTACAGCGGAAGAGACCGCTGAGATCAAGGAACGAATGAGCGAATATAAGAAGATCCACGACTGCACGATCGAGGAACTGGAAGACTACGTAAACGAGAACGGAATAGGGAAGGTCTACGACGGTATAGACCTTATTAAGACGCTGTTCTACAGGACACTGGAAGAAAACAGACAGCTAAGAGAGGAAGTAGAGACGGTAAGGGCCGAGAAGGAATCGGCAGAGACTATCGTCGAAGTGTTGGAACACCAAGCGGCGAATCGAATGGCGCAGCTAAAGGCGCTAAAGGATCAACTGGCTGATATGGAAGCAGCGAGATCGTCGCCGCCACCGCGGCGAGAAACCCAAGTGGAAACCACCTCGCCGGCGGCCTACAGTCAAGGTAGTACGTTGATAACGTTATTACCGGATCCACCTGTTTTCGGCAGCGGAGACCCTGAATCGTAGGAGGCGTTCAAGAAGAAGATCAAGAATAAGATGAACCGCGATTACGCATCAAGCAGCGAAGAAGACAGATTGGCCTATTTAGAGGCGCGACTAGAAGGTGAAGCTTTTTCGCTAGTGGCGGACCTGGAAGAAGTGACCGCTAAGGAAGCGATCAAAGCGCTAGACCAGCGCTTCGGAGACCCATTCCGAAAGAAGACAGCCCGTAAGCAGCTAGATAAGATCAATCAGAACCGGCAGACGTTTGAAGAATTCTACGGGCTATTCAGAAAGCATGCCATTAGGGCCAGAGTAGCAGAAGACGAGCAGCTGCACTTACTAAGACAGAAGCTGAGCCCTGAGCTGGCCGCCGCTATGGCGTCTGTGGAAGACGAAGACCTTGAGAGCTTCGTGCATCAAACGAGGGTCACCGCGAGAAACTTAAGCGCTTACGCGAAATCACGAGAATCGGTTCAGAAGCCGTCGCCGTCGCCGTCGCTAATGCGGACAACCAGAGCCCCCGCGCCCTTCCGACGCGGCCCCCAGCCGCCTTACGTGCCGCGACCGTCGTTCGTCCCCACCTGTTTCGCGTGCGGAAAGCCTGGCCACATCGCTACGAGCTGCCAAGCATCGGATAAGCAGAAGCAGGAGTATCGTGTTATAAAGCATCAGCCGCCACCGCCGAGAAAGACTATTCAAGCCATCGAACCGGCACCGAACGACACCGATAGCGTAGACGGTAGAGTGCAGCTGAGAATCATAGGAAAAGACCAGCTGGACGGATAGACCCCCTATCCAGCATAGACAACAGGGCATCAACACGAACCACGTCGACGAAAGAGAGCATTAATAGCTGCAGCGATCCGCTCTCGGCGGCGGTGGAAGTGAACACGGAAACAGCCATTATCCTTCCAATCACTGTCCACCCCCTTGACGGATCGAGCAAACTACTTCAGTTGAAAGCTTTCATCGACATAGGAGCTCTTATCGGCGCGGCGATCCATCACCGACTGGTCAGGAAGCTGATAAATGGATACGGTTATCCAGTGGAACTGGCGTCGCCGACGCGGATTTCGGCGTACAATGGACAAGACACAGAAAGCGTTACGCACTACGTGCCGCTGAAGACCACACTGGCTGGTCGCACTACAGAGGCGACGTTCCGAATCATGGATATCGGAAGGTTTGACATCATTATAGGGCAGAAATGGATAAAGAACCAGAAAGCCGTCATCGATGTAGACAGAGGCATAATAGGGTTCAAAACCCGAGGCAACGCCATCGCCGTTAAGCCGAGAGCTACGGAGTCTGCGAAAGAGGCTCCGTCCGATCGTTACGAACCCCCGGTTACCGTCGGAATAATAAGTTCAGAAGCCATAACGACCCTCGCGAAGTCGCCGGACAACGAGATTTACGCTATCTCGATGAAAGACATCGAAGACTACAGGAAGATAATGGCGGAAGAAGAAGTGGACCCGCTGGAGGTGCTACCGGCGGAGCTCCACGATTACGCTGACGTGTTCTTAAAAGCCGACTCCAACCTCCTGCCGCTTCACCGACCGGAATATAACAATAAGATCCGACTGAAAGAAGGAGCTACGCTGCCAAGAACCGAGCCCCTAAGACGACTGTCGCCGGCGGAACTGGACTAGGTAGAGGTGTTTGTTCGCGAGAACCTGGCGAAGAAGTTTATTACGCCGAGTTCTGCCGAATACGCGTTACCGATTCTTTTCGTAAGGAAACCAGGGGGTGGTCTGCGACTCTGCGTAGACTATCGCGGCCTCAACGAGGTCACCAAGAGAGACGTATACCCGCTGCCGCTGATCGACGAGACCATCTAGCGCGTGGCAAAGGCTAAGTGGTTCAGCAAGCTGGACATCCGCTAAGCGTTCCATCGATTGAGAAACGAAGAAGGGCAGACAGAAGATCTTACGACGTTTGCCACGCGTATGGGCAATTTTAAGTAGTTGGTAATGCCTTTCGGACTTACCAACGCGCCGGCAGTGTGGCAACGCTTCATAAACTACACCTTTATGGACATGCTAGAACGGTTCGTGTCCATTTACTTGGACGACATCCTCGTCTACACCGAAGGAACGAGAGAACAGCACACGGACCACATCAAGAAGGTGCTAACCAGGCTCTGCGAGGTCGGATTGAACGCGGACACGAAGAAGAGCGAGTTCTATCAAACGGAGGTCAAATATCTCGGTCTTATCGTCGGAAGAAACGGAATTCGTATAGACCCCTCGAAGGTCGCCGCCGTCGCGGAATGGAAACAACCGAAATCCGGAAACACTACGCAGATCAGAGCGTTTCTCGGATTCTGCAGCTACTACCGACGGTTTATTAAGGACTTCAGCAAGATAGCGAGACCCCTAAACGAGGCGCTGAAGAAAGAGGCCGCCGGCCTATAGAATGAGAAGTGCACGGAAGCTTTCGTGCGGCTGAAAGAGGCAGTGGCCTCGGCGCCGGTTCTGGCGCACTTCCGACCGGAAAAGACAATCTACGTAGAAACGGACGCTTCTGACACAGTAACGGCAGGGGTCCTTTCTCAATATAGCGACGACGAGACCCTCCACCCAGTGGCCTTCTTTAGCAAATCCATAACCGAAGCCGAGCGGAACTACGCCATCTACAATAAAGAACTGCTGGCCATTATACAGGCGTTCGAGGAGTGGAAGCCAGAGCTTATAGCCGGAAAGAGCACGGTCCAAGTCCTTACGGACCACCAGTCGCTGACCTACTTTATCAAGACGCAGAAGCTCTTACGACGTCAAGCACGGTAGGCCGCCTACCTATCAGGGTTCGATTTCAAGATCACTTATCGACCTGGAGCTCAAAACGGAAAGGCTGACGCGCTGACAAGAAGAGACGGAAAGACCAGCCGCGCGAAAGAAGATCCGAATATGTTCCAGAAGGTGTTGACCGAGCGGATAGTAGACGCTAAGGTGTTGAAGGAAGCAGGGATCTGCGCGGCAGAACTGCAGACCGAACCGGAACCGATGGAACTGGAGCCGCCGATTGAAGAAGAGACGCTCTACGAGAGGGTGGAACGGCTCAATCAACAACAGAAGCTCGGCAAAACCGGTTCAGGGAAGATGATAGTTCCAGAAGAACTAATCACCGAGGTCATCCAGCTGGTCCACGGCTCCATAGATGTTGGCTATGCTAGAGCGAAGAAGACGATGCAGGCCGTAAGAACGATCTACTAGTTTCCGCGGATCTACGAGCGAATCCACCGGTTTATCACCAACTGTTACGTATGTCGAACAGCGAAGCCACGTTACGGTCTTCCGGCTGGTCTACTGAAGCCGCTTACGATCCCCGAGAAACCGTGGCAGCACATTACGATGGACTTCGTAACCGGCCTACCGGAGTCGGACGGCTACGACGCCACGCTGAACGTGGTGGATAGGCTGAGCAAAGAGCGACACTTTATCCCCTGCCGAGCGAGAGACGAAGGAACCACTGCAGAAGAGACCGCACGGATGTTGATTCAACATGTGTGGAAGCACTATGGCCTACCGGACACTATCACCACGGATAGGGGTCCTCAGTTCACCGCCGACGTATAGAAGGCCATCAATCAGAAGCTTGGAATCCACGGAAAGCTTAGCACGGCCGCTTACCCGCAGACCGACAGTTAGTCTAAAGTGGCTAACCGAGAGATAGAGCGATATCTGCGAACCTTCTGCGGTCGTCACCAAGAGGAATGGGTTAAGGTGTTGCCGATAGCCGAGTTCTGTGCTAACTCGGCACCGTCTAAGGCCACCTTACTAGCGCCGTTCGAGATAACGCATAGCTATCTTCCGAGGATGAGCTTTCAGCCGCCGAGCGACGCCGATTCGCAGGGGCCTTCCACCGCCACGTCGTTAAAGAGAGTCGCCGCCGCGGCGGCAGAAGCGCTACGATCTCAGATGGAAGAAGCGATCAAAGTAGCGAAAGAAGCGATGGAGACGGCTTAGAAGAAGATAGTGAATCGAGCTAATAGAAAGCGGTCACCGATAGAATTCGAGGAAGGCCAAAAGGTATGGCTCAACACACGAAACCTAAGGCTGAAAGGAAACGCGAAGCTGAACCCATGCTATATGGGTCCATTCAAGATAATAGAAAAGAGGTCGCCGGTGACCTATCGGCTCGAGCTGCCGAAGGCGTTCCGGATCTACGACGTTTTCCATTCAGATCTGCTAAGCCTAGACCCTGAGGACGGCCTTCCGGAGCAGGGGTTCGCTGAACCCCTACCAGTTGAGATCGACGGTGACGAAGAAGAGTGGGAGGTGGAAGACGTAATAGACGTAAAGAAGATAAGGGGGTCCATCAAAGCGAGGATCTCGTAGAAGGGGTGGCCGGAAGACTATAAATAGTATCCGGTCGAAAACCTGCGGAATTCGGCGGAGCTGCTGAGAGACTTCTACGCGCGGAACGCGAAGAAGCCAAAACCGGAATGGCTCTGAAGCCAAACGAAGAGAGCCGCGTCCGCTCTACTGGCGCAGAAGCCGATGGAAACGATCGCTGCTTAGATCGTAGAGGGACAGCGGACGCCGTACGTGCAGCGTCAGGCAGCTCGCCGACGCCGCGACGTGCCAGTGCCGCCGCCCCCCTGCGATGGAGTGCTGACTTCGGTAGAGAAAGAAAAGAAGAAGAAACGGAGCCGCGGACGGATCTATATGGACCTCCGAGACAACGCACAGACCGCCCAGACCGCAGCTCAGAAGACCCACAGCTCAAATCAGATAGCACGGATCAGGCGCACCGATCACATAGACGCCAAGTGAAGGACTTCGGATGCAGATAACGTAAGAAGTTGAGAAAGAGACGAAGAGGACATTGTTTTTGGTGGGAGACAGGAGGTAACGTCAACGTTGAAAGGAATTTTCGAGAAAGGAGACGATAAATCAAAAAAAAAAAAAAAAAAAAAAAAAGTGGAGATTTTCGGATAGAAGAGATGACTAAGCGGTCGAGGGCGACCGCTGGTGAGGGAGGGGGGTAGTGTTGCGGTGGTAGAAAGAGGTAGGACAGATTGATAGGGTGGACCCTGGAATTTCGGCTCGGCCCGTCCGGGCCGAGCCGGGCCTTGGCACCACCACCACCAAAGCCCACCACCACCACCACATAGATTCCTTTCCCTCTTCAGTTCGAGATATAGTCATCAAAAGGCCGTATTGAATCATATCTGCGTGCCCGGATCAACAATGTTGGTTTAGTTGGTGCTGCAGCGGATAACCCGGGGCAGGCTTAACCGGTTGTTGCGCTCAAATTCGGCCTGCATAGTAGGGGGGAGGGTCGCGGTTAGATAGAGGATTTGTGTAGTGAACTTAGTTAGCTGGGCAAAGTTATAGAAGCAGGGGCGGTATAGCACAGCGGTAACGGTAAAGTGGCATTCGTTAATAACAATCCGGTTAAGTCGACGCTAGACGAGCGATGGGGCTGGCTAGGCACACGCCTTCCCAACCTAGGGTAAGAGGCGAGGGACGTCGAGAAAATTCTGCCATAGTCAGGACGCGTCCCGGCCTCCCTCGACAGCAGCGTCCTAGAGGTTAGCGGCCGCTCCGAACGGCGAGTTAGCGTACCGTCAGTTAGCGGTTTGGACAGTGTAATTGCGCTGTTCGGCTATAATAGCGGCTATGTCGGATCCTCCAGCAACGTCGGGATTGTCCTTATTAAGGTTAGTGTCGAACAGGTCGGCGTACCTGTCAAAGTAGCGCTTAACGATAGCGACGGTTAGGTAGCGCCAAACCCTTATACCGAACCGGTCTAAACCAGCAAGGACCGTAGCGGACCGAAGATTGTTGCTTACCCTTTGCTGTTCCTATACTTTGTTGTAGGATGTCTATAGGAACAGACAGAACTTAACGGTAGGGTGTGTCTAGCTAAACAAGAGTTCCTGGAATAGCTGGACAAGGGTAAGGAAGTCGAGAAGGACTTGTTTAAGGGGGCTAAATAGGAATCGGATGTTGTTGTTCGTCTGCCTAGTTACGTTCTTCTGCTTAGTATATATATAGTAAATTATAATGCTGGCTTCGCGGATAGTAATAGACCGTAGGTTCTGTGTGTTGCGCTAAGTAGCGCTTAGGAATTCGGGTTCTCGAACCGGTTGTCTACTAGCTATAAGCAAGAGTAAGGCAAAGTAGTTAAGAAACTCTTGTACCGATGCCTTAAAGGTTGCGATAGCTGGGTCCTTCTATACGTGCTGTTAGGAATCAACCCAGAGGGGGCGCAGGGTAGGGCACTAGGTAGTAACGTTAAGAAGGTGTCGACGAGGCTTCTAGAGGATCTCTGCGTTCCGTTCTTCTGTTAGGAAGGAGTAGTACATAGTAGTATTATTAAGCTAGTCGTACAGTTAGGTAGCATAGACCTGTAGATACAGTCGATTAAAGAGGAGGTCTCGCTAAAGGATCTTAATGCAGCTACAGTAGCAGCTCTCGATCAGAGTAACAATGTCGGTTATGCGGATAGTAAAGTCCTAGAAGATAATAGTACTGTAGGAACCGTCCTAGCTGGCCTGGTTAGAGGAGACCAGGCCCCGGCTAACCTAAAAGAGGTACCCTCTCTAGCGGACGAGTTCGCGGAAAGCAGTTTTACAGGCAACAACACTCTGTATAGTGTGTTGGATAGCCCTAAGGATGCCGTCGTTATCACTGTTGCCGGTAGTTCCCTTAAGAGTCTCGTTAAATACGAGGATTTGCCCGATCTAGATAAGGGCAGAGTTGTGCGTGTTCAGGTTGCCTGGCTCGATCCAGCTTTTTGTAGAGGGGACAATAGCGAGGAGGGCGACAAAGCTAATCAGAGGGGATTAGAATAGCCGGGTGTCGATAGGCTAGTAGAAGAGGGAGCGAATAAACCGCCTAACGAGGGGATATATGTCCTCTATAGAATGGCCTTGTAAAACGATAGTAGTAAGGCTGTCCCAGTTATAGCGCTGTTGCGCTAACAATACGACGCTTTGTAGTCGGAACGGTAACTTGGCCCCTAGTGCATAGAGGGCTTAGAACCTAGCCTCGTCTAGCTGAAGCAACCGTCTAAGGTAGGCCAGTGCGCGTTTAAGGACATAGACATACTTAGGGATAGTCGCGGCATCTTTGTACCGGCGAAAGCGGAATAAGTAGTAGTCTTTAATGTGAAACTGGGCGAGGGCGACCTTTCGTGCATTATTTAGGGTAGGGGCGGGACCGCTCTTAGTGCACCGGTTTACTGCGTCGTCGATGGCTGCTTCTGCTAAAGCAATAATGTCAAAGAGCGCAGGTTCGTAGGCTCTGTATAGAAGGGTAGTAATGTCGGCGATGTTCCGCTTAGACAGCCCGATAAGGTGGTCGTCGATTCCAAGGTGGAGCAGCTATAGCTTTAAGGCCGATCGATGGACGTATATGTCGTTAGTAACGACATTAGCGTAACCGGCGAGTGCGCGCTGGACTTAGTCGAACTTGGCGAGCTGTATATTAAGGAAGGAGTCGCCTTAGCTAGGATAGAGCACTTATGTCTCCTGTGCAGGTGCCCGGGCGACCTCGAACAGCCAGTTCCAGCCGTGTATTTTGGCCTAGAAGAACCTTTAGGTACAGACTCCGTCGACCTATATCCGATTAGGTGTTTGCCTTTTCTATATCCGTTTGTTGCCGCTGCGCTGTTGCTCGTTCTTCTATCTATGTTTAGTCCTGCAGTGTGCTTGCATCCGTTGTATAGATTAAAAGAGTTAGTTGCATAGCCTGCCTGCACTGTCGGTATATATATATCGGAAACCGTCGTAGTAGATTGGGAAACCCTGGACGCGGCTGTCAGTAGGGCTGGGCTATCTGACTTCTTGTAGTAACTATACGATGTCGATAAATTGGCGGAACTCGCCTACGAGCGCCTGTCGTTCTTCGGCAGACAGTACTCGGTAATAGGCAGCTAGATGCCCCTTAACTTCGGTTAGGACAATAGCGTATTAGTATAGCTAGCAGAGGATAATGCGGTATTCGGAAAGGTATATAAAGACTCTGTCGAAGGTTGCTAGTATAGTGTCCCCTAATAGAGTATAAGACATGTTGTAGCAGCCTAGGTTGTCGTCGGTGCTAGTGCTTAACATAGATTAAAAGTAGGTATATGTGTTTAGTTGCAGAGTGGGCTTCTAATTAGAACCTTGTTAACTGGCTATTGTAGTAAGTCCCTACGTGTTAACTGGCTGTAGACTGTCTACCCTCCCGAATAGATGTGTAGGTTGCAGGTATGCTTAGGAGTCCAGTTAAGTGCGCCCCCGAGTCGGTTGGTATAATGTAGGAGGCCGGGCTATAGACTACTGAAACCCTGTGCGTATAGGTAGTGGATAGTATGCTCTGTTGCAAAGTAGGGTTCCATTTAGAGCTTTGCACAGAGGTCGACAACGGATGTTCTAAATGGAAGGTTGGTTGGCACATAGGGATAATGGAATTCGATCCTCGATGTTCCAATTGGAAGTGTAGGTTGCAGATATAGATAGGTAAGATCGTCGATCGAGGTTCCAATTAGAAGTGTAGGTTGCAGATGTAGATAGGTAAGATCGTCGATCGAGGTTCCAATTAGAAGTGTAGGTTGCAGGTATAGATAGGTAAGATCGTCGATCGAGGTTCCAATTGGAAGTGTAGGTTGCAGGTATAGATAGGTAAGATCATCGATCGAGGTTCTAAGTGAAATTACGGCCTGCAAGGGATGTGTGTTTTTCTTCGAGAGGCTAGGCGGTGTGCGGCCGGCAGATTAAGATTGGAATAGCTGTCTTCCGGGACTGGGGAGCTGTTATCGTAGCGCGGATAGCCGAAAGCCTCACTTAGATAGCGACGGTGCGGCCGTTCTTATAGTCCCAATGCTACCGTTCTGATTGCATACAAATGTTTCCATTTGGAAGTGTACATTGCCAGAATAGTTGCTATAAGTTGTGGTCGGTCGTGTAATTAGTGTTGTATAATAGAATCAGACGGTCGTTGTCCAATGCTGGGTAGCCTTCCGTGCTCAGCTGGCCGTCATCTATGCCTAGCTGGCCGTTATCTATAGTCGCTAGCCATTATCTATACCTAGCTAGCTATTATCTATACCTAGCTGGCTATTATCCATACCTAGCTAGCCATTATCTATACCTAGCTGGCCGTTATCCATGCCCAGCTAGCCGTCATCTATAGCCGTTATCCATACCTAGCTGGCCGTTATCTATACCTAGCTAGCCGTTATCTATACCTAGCTGGCCGTTATCTATACCTAGCTGGCCGTTATCCATGCCTAGCTGGCCGTCATCTATGCCCAGCTGGCCGTTATCTATGCCTAGCTGGCCGTTATCTATGCCCAGCTAGCCGTTATCTATAGCCGTTATCTATACCTAGCTAGCCGTTATCTATACCTAGCTAGCCGTTATCTATGCCTAGCTGGCCGTTATCTATAGTCGTTACCTGTACTCGGCTGGCCGTTACCCGTACTCAGCAGGCCGTTATCTATGCCCAGCTAGCCGTTATCTATGCCTAGCTGGCCGTTATCTATAGTTATTACCTGTACTCGGCTGGCCGTTACCCGTACTTAGCGGGCCGTTATCTATGCCTAGCTGGCCGTTATCTATGCCTAGCTGGCCATTATCTATAGCCGTTATCTATACCTAGCTAGCCGTTATCTATACCTAGTTGACCGTTATCTATGCCCAGCTGGCCGTTATCTATAGTCGTTATCTGTACTTAGCAGGCCGTTATCTATGCCTAGCTAGCCGTTATCCATGCCTAGCTGGCTATTATCCATGCCTAGCTGGCCGTTATCCATGCCCAGCTAGCCATTATCTATACGTACCTGGCCGTTATCTATATTCGCTGGCCGTTATCTATACCTACCTGGCCGTTATCTATAGCCAGCTTCTATTTGGAAGTGCACATTGCTGAAATAGTTGCTATAATTTGTGGTCCTCGTCGTTTACATATAGACAGCGGGTATCCAGTATTTATACATAGCAAAATGTTTCTAATCTAACTGTACCTGTCTGCGTCGGTGTCTGTCTATAGCGATGCCTGCCTGCGACTGTGTCTGTCTGTAGCTGCGTGCCTGCCTACGACTATATCTGTCTGCAACTGTGTCTGCGACGTGTCTGCAGCGACCGTGTCTGTCTGCTACTGTGTCTGCCTACCACTATGTCTGCCTACTACTGTGTCTGCCTGCTACCGTGTCTGCCTACTACTGTGTCTGCCTGCTACCGTGTCTGCCTACCACCGTGTCTGCCTGCAACTGTGTCTGTCTGCTGCTGTGTCTGTCTGCTACTATGTCTATCTGCTACTGTGTCTGTCTGCTACCATGTCTGCAGCGATCGTGTCTGCAGCGACTGTGCCTGTCTACGACCGTGTCTGCGGCAATCGTGTCTGCAGTAACCGTGTCTGCAGCGAACGTGCCTGTCTACAGCTATGTCTGCAGCGACCGTGCCTGTCTGCTGCGACTGTGTCTGCAGCAATCGTGTCTGCGGCGACCGTGTCTGCAGCAACTGTGTCTGTCTGCTGCGACTGTGTCTGCAGCGACTGTGCCTGTCTGCTGCGACTGTGTCTGCAGCGACCGTGTCTGTCTGCAGTAGTGTCTGTCTGCGGCAGTGTCTGTCTGCGGCAGTGTCTGTCTATAGGGCCTGTGTCTGTCTACAGCGACTGTGTCTGTTTGCGTATATCGGTCTATAGCAGTGTCTGTCTGCAGCGGTGTCTGTCTACGACCGTGTCTGTCTGTAGCGACTGTGTCTGTTGTCTATCTCTAGCAGTGTCTGTCTATAGCGGTGTCTGTCTGTAGCGACTGTGTCTGTTTGCATATATTAGTCTGTAGCAGTGTCGGTCTGTGATCTGACTGCGGTAGACGCAAGGTCAATACCCGTCTTTAATAACTATATCCAAGGCTGGAGAGGGAAGAATCTACGTACAAGCGGAGGTAGAGGTATTTGAGTGTGTGCCAAGGCTGGCCCTGCCAAGCCTGCTACCTTCCAGCACCTTCCAGCCCTCTACATCCGTATCACTACCGCCCTCCCTAACCAGCGATTGCCTACAATCGCAATCAATCCATCAATCGCAATCAGCTAATCAGGTCGCACCAATCCAGGTCGCAAATTCAGCTTCGCTATCGGCCAATCAGGTCGCTCCAAAACAGGTCGCTTTTGAGCTTCAATTTCTGTACGTTTTAAGTCTCAATCTCGTGCCTTTTTGAGCCTTAATCTCGTGCCTTTTTGCCGTCGCTTTCGGCCTTGATCTCGTGCCTTTTGTTGTCGCTTTGGTGCCTTGTTTGTTGCCTTGCCAAGGCTGCAGAATTCTCAGAGGTTGTCGTAGGGGTTACAGGGGTCGCAGAAGGTCGCTTTTGAGGTCGCTTTCGAGCTTCAATTTCCGTGCGTTTTGAGTCTCAATCTCGTGCCCTTTTGAGCCTCAATCTTGTGCGTTTTGAGTCTTAATCTCGTGCCTTTTTGACGTCGCTTTGGTGCCTTGTTTGCTGCCTTGTTTGCTGCAGAGGTCGCGGAGTTCGCAGAGGTCGCGGAGCTTGCAGAGGTCGTCTTGCAAACATGTGTCGCTTTCTTAGACGGTCGCTTCTCGACGGTCGCTCGCTTTTCGAGCCGTCGCTTCTCGAGCCGTCGCTTCTCGACGGTTACTTCTCGAGCCGTCGCTTCTCGACGGTCGCTTCTCGACAGTCGCTTCTCGACGGTCGCTTCTCGAGCCGTCGCTTCTCGACGGTTGCTTCTCGAGCCGTCGCTTCTCGACAGTTGCTTCTCGAGCCGTCGCTTCTCGACGGTTGCTTCTCGAGCCGTCGCTTCTCGACGGTCGCTTCTCGACAGTCGCTTCTCGACGGTCGCTTCTCGACGGTTGCTTCTCGAGCCGTCGCTTCGCTTCTTGGACGGTCGCCCGCTTCTCGACTGTCGCTTCTCGACCCGTCGCTTCTCGAGCCGTCGCTTCGCTTCTCGACGGTCGCAGAGGTCTCGGAGGTCGCGGAGCTCGCAGAGGTTGTTGGGGTCGCAGGGGTTACAGCCTACGTACGTATGTCGCTTTTCTACGGTCGCTCGCTTCTCGACGGTCGCTCGCTTCTTAAGCCGTCGCCCGCTTCTTAAGCCGTTGCTCTGCTGCCTGTGTTGTCTATAGCAGCTGTGCCTGCCTGCAGCTATGCCTCTGTTGTCTGCAGCTGCCTGCCTAGGGCTCTGCCTAGGTGCTCTGCAGCTGGTGCTCTGCTATGTGCTCTGCCTTGTGCTCTTCTGAACCTGAACAGTGTGTGTTGTCTGCACCTATGTGTTGTCTGCAGCAGCTGTATGTTGTCTGCAATAGCCTTGTACTTATGCTGAGCCTGGTGCTGAGCCTGGTGCTAAGCCTGGTGCTGAGCCTGGTGCTGAGCCTGGTGCTGAGCCTGGTGCTGAGCCTGGTGCTGAGCCTGGTGCTGAGCCTGGTGCTGAGCCTGGTGCTGAGCCTGGTGCTAAGCCTGGTGCTGAATGTCCCAATTGCTGAATGTCCCGATTGGCCTTGTCCGAATAGAATGGTCTGTCAAAGACCTGAATTGGTCTGTTAAAGACCCGAAAAAAACGAATGTCGTTGCCCTAGGTCCTGCTAGGTGCGCTCTCGTCGTCGTCGCTCCGTCGTCGTCGCTCTGTCGTCGTCGCTCTCGCTCGTCGCTCTCGCTCCTCGTCCTCGTCGCTCTCGCTCCTCGTCCTCGTCGCTCCTATATCGTCGCTCTTGCTCTCGTCCTTCTCGCTCTCGTCCTTCTCGCTCTCGTCCTTCTCTCGCTCTTCTTTAAAACTCTCTCTTCTTCTCGATAGGGGCACTTCTCTTCCCTAAAACTCTTCTTCTCGATGTCCTCTGTAATGGACCTCTCTCTTCAAAACTCTTCTTCTCGATCGGGGGAGGGGGGGGGGTAGAGTAGCATGCACATGTACGATTAAGTAACCGGATATAATTTAACGGCCTCCTTCGTACATATACAGTACACACTCTGGGTTGGTTACACGTACGTTAATCGAGTACCCGGATATAATTCAACGGGCTCTTTCGCGTAGTGCGGGTGTTGTTAAAGTGAGCCTTGGATATAATGATCTGACTGCGGTAGACGCAAGGTCAATACCCGTCTTTGATAACTATATCCAAGGCTGGAGAGGGAAGAATCTACGTACAAGCGGAGGTAGAGGTATTTGAGTGTGTGCCAAGGCTGGCCCTGCCAAGCCTACTACCTTCCAGCACCTTCCAGCCCTCTACATCCGTATCAGTCTGCAGCAGTGTCGGTCTGCAGCGGTGTCGGTCTGCAGCAGTGTCGGTCTGCGACCGTATCGGTCTGTAGCAGTGTCTGTCTGCAACTGTATCTGTCTATAGCGACTGTGTCTGTCGTCTGTCTGCAGCAGTGTCTGTCTGCAGGACCTGTATCTGTCTATTACGACTGTGTCTGTTTGCGTATATTAGTCTGTAGCAGTGTCGGTCTGCAGCAGTGTCGGTCTGCAGCAGTGTCGGTCTGCAGCGACTGTGTCTGTCTGCAGATGCCTACCTGTAGCTGTCTGCGACTGTATTGTCTCCGACTGTGTCTGTCTGCAGCGACTAACACTCTACGACAGTGTCTGTCTGCGACTGTGTCTGTCTACAGCTTAATTGCTGTAGCAGTAGGCAGTATACAAGGTGTTTGTAGGGTAAGAAGCCAACAACAGAGGCCCAACATCGAAGGCTTTCTAGGTAGGTCGGAATTGCCTGTATGTAGTAGTAATTGGTTGGGACTACTATTGAAGGGCTTGGATATTGGAGAATATATATAGTGTTGGCTGATTTCCCAATCGGGGTGTTGGCTAATTTCCCAATCAGGGTGTTGGCTGATTTCCCGATCAGGGTGTTGGCTTTTTTCCTCTTAGGGGCGTTAGCTTTTTTCCTCTTAGGGGTGTTGGCTTAAGGCAGGGTCGCCCCCTACAGTAACCAAAGGCAGGGTCCCCCTCCCTAGGGTGTTGGCTTTTTCCCTCTTTGGGGTGTTAGCTTTTTTCCTCTTTGGGGTGTTGGCTTTTTTCCCGATCGGGGTGTTGGCTAATTTCCCAATTAGGGTGTTGGCTTTTTTCCTCTTTAGGGTGTTGGCTAATTTCCTCTTAGGGGTGTTGGCTTTTTTCCTCTTAGGGGTATTGGCTTAAGGCAGGGTCGCCCCCTACAGCAACTAAAGGCAGGGTCCCCCCCTAGGGTGTTGGCTTTTTTCCCAATCGGGGTGTTGGCTAATTTCCCAATTAGGGTGTTAGCTAATTTCCCAATTGGAGTGTTGGCTTTTTTCCTCTTTAGAGTGTTAGCTTTTTTCCTCTTAGGGGTGTTGGCTTTTTTCCTCTTAGGGGTGTTGGCTTTTTTCCTCTTAGGGGTGTTGGCTTAAGGCAGGGTCGCCCCCTACAGCAACTAAAAGCAGGGTCCCTACCCCTAGGGTGTTGGCTTTTTTCCTAATTAGAGTGTTGGCTAATTTCCTAATTAGGGTGTTGGCTAATTTCCCAATTAGGGTGTTAGCTAATTTCCCAACTAGGGTGTTGGCTTTTTTCCCAATTAGGGTGTTGGCTTTTTTCCTCTTTGGGGTGTTGGCTTTTTTCCTCTTGGGGGTGTTAGCTTAAGGCAGGGTCGCCCCCTACAGCGACCAAAGGCAGGGTCCCCCCTAAGGGTGTTGGCTTTTTTCCCAATCGGGGTGTTGGCTAATTTTCTAATTAGGGTGTTGGCTGATTTCCCAATTGGGGTGTAGGCTAATTTCCCGATTGGGGTGTCGGCTAATTGCCCCTTTAGGGTGTCGGCTAATTTCCTGTTTAGGGTGTTGGCTAATTTCCTCTTTGGGGTGTTAGCTACTTTCCTGTTTAGGGTGTTGGCTAATTTCCCAATAGGGGTGTAGGCTAAGCTCCCGATCGGGGTGTCGGCTAATTTCCTCTTTAGGGTGTTGGCCGATTTCCTCTTCGGCCACTATAGCAGTCCCCCTGATCCGGGGTGCCGGTCGTTTTAACCGGTACTAGACATACCTTCCTTGCTCTCCTCGATTGCTCCCTCGGCCCCTGCTACCTTAGCGTGAATCGTGGGAGACGTACGGGTCTCTATTCCTCTATTCCTCCCTCCCTCCCTAGCGAGGGGCGCCGGTAGGGGTTCTTGCTAGTTAGGTAGGTAGGTAGATAGGGTGGATAGCGCGAGACGAATTTCGCTAAGTCCCCCCCGGGCGCGCGCGTAGCGGCCGCCCGCGAGGCCGGGTCGCCCCCAGAGGGGCACCCCTCTATACCTGCTGGCCGGCAGCCGCCGGGTTTTGGCACCCCGACCGGCGTACGCAGGGATCGTATCCCGACCTGTCCGGAGGGTATATAAGAAAGAAGAGGTTAAGGTGGCCCTAACTCGGGATGTGCCTACTAGGCGTATTTGGTTAGGGTCGCCCCGTAGCCTTGGGCGTGTCCGGGTAAAGAGCCCACCTACTGGCCGGCGGTCCCGATTCAGTTCGAACCGCAGGGTCGGCAGCGCACCTCCCATTTCTTTCCTACTGCAATCGCAGGGTCCGCTCCCTAGCGGCCGGCCTCCAGTTTCGCTCCCTCGCTCCTAAAAGCGCTATGCCGGCCCCTAGCTGCGGACTGTCGCCCCCGGAACGGCCGACCTCGCGAGGTTACGCTAGGGGGCGCCTGAAGCCCGAGCATTCTATTGCGGTCTGTTCGGCGCCGAAGGGGTCTGTAGATAATTGGCTAGTGGCCACTATTATAAGTCTAGACATACTTGGGGGACCGCCCGTAAACCAGTAGCCGCCTTAGCCGAGGTTTAACTGGCGACGGGTAGCCTCCTCTGGCGGGGGACATGCCTAAGTGTCGGCAGGTGCGCCCGCCGGAGCCTTACGCGGACTCCCCTACGAGGAACTCGGTTGGGGCAATTGGATGGCGACCCGGTCAATCGGTAGGGCCCGCGCCCCGCGAGGAGCCGGTCGCCGGGTAAGCGATCACCCCGACTATTGAACTGACTCTGACCCGCGCCCCGGCGCAGGGTCTCGGACGATAGTTACCTAGTTGATTCTGCCAGTAGTTATATGCTTGTCTCAAAGATTAAGCTATGCATGTCTAAGTATAAGCAACTATACAGTGAAACTGCGAATGGCTTATTAAATCAGTTATCGTTTATTTAATAGTACCTTACTACATAGATAACCGTAGTAATTCTAGAGCTAATACATGCTAAAAACCCCGACTCCAGAAGGGGTGTATTTATTAGATAAAAAACCAATGCCCTCCAGGGCTCCTTAGTGAATCATAATAACTTCACGAATCGCATGGCCTTGCGCCGGCGATGGTTCATTCAAATTTCTGCCCTATCAACTTTCGATAGTAGGATAGAGGCCTACTATAGTTTCAACGGGTAACGGGGAATTAGGGTTCGACTCCGGAGAGGGAGCCTAAGAAACGGCTACCACATCCAAGGAAGGCAGCAGGCGCGCAAATTACCCAATCCCGACACGGGGAGGTAGTAACAATAAATACTAGTACAGGGCTCTTTTGGGTCTTGTAATTGGAATAAGTACAATTTAAATCCCTTAACAAGGAACAATTGGAGGGCAAGTCTGGTGCTAGCAGCTGCGGTAATTCCAGCTCCAATAGCGTATATTAAAGTTGTTGCAGTTAAAACGCTCGTAGTTGAACCTTGGGCCTGGCTGGCCGGTCCGCCTTACTGCGTGTACTGGTCCGGCCGGGCCTTTCCTTCTAGGGAGCCCCATGCCCTTTACTGGGTGTGCGGGGGAACCAGGACTTTTACTTTGAAAAAATTAGAGTGTTCAAAGCAGGCCTTTGCTCGAATACATTAGCATAGAATAATAGAATAGGACGTGTGGTTCTATTTTGTTGGTTTCTAGGACCGCCGTAATGATTAATAGGGATAGTCGGGGGCATCTGTATTCAATTGTCAGAGGTGAAATTCTTGGATTTATTAAAGACAAACTACTGCGAAAGCATTTGCCAAGGATGTTTTCATTAATTAGCGAACGAAAGTTAGGGGATCGAAGACGATCAGATACCGTCGTAGTCTTAACTATAAACAGTGCCGACTAGGGATCGGTGGATGTTGTCTTTTTGACTCTATCGGCACCTTACGAGAAATCAAAGTTTTTGGGTTCTGGGGGGAGTATAGTCGCAAGGCTGAAACTTAAAGAAATTGACGGAAGGGCACCACTAGGCGTGGAGCCTGCGGCTTAATTTGACTTAACACAGGGAAACTCACCAGGTCCCGACACAAGTAGG
>JACWNB010000080.1:0-26945 GCA_016165855.1 Pseudocercospora ulei
AAGTTAACTTATCCTCTGCCTTAGTACAGAATTGCACTATAGAAGAAGAGATTGTACGATGTCGATCTAAATGCTTGCCTGTTAGACGTCTTGTTGACAGGCCTAAGCGTTTCCCTAGTCCTTGCTGTTGTCCTTTAGTGCTAGGGCGGCTGCGGAGAATCCGAAAGGGGTGCCTGCCTTGTTGCAGCGATTAATTAGAGTTAGGCAGTTAATTGCAATATAGTTTAGCTCCCTACAGTACATACAGAGACGTAATTACGGCGACGCTGCTTTTCTTCCTGTGTAAGTCGACCGTCTTAAAGCTTGGCTAAACTGAGGTCTATAGGTTTGCCGTTAGCAGGGGGAAGTCGTAGGGCTAAGGGAGGATTAGGTTGGTTTTAGGTAAAGGTAGGAAGAGTCGTAATCAGACGCTGGCTTGTACGGTTGTTAAGTAGGTTGCCGCATGCTTTAATAATGTTCAAGAACAGGTTTCGACGACTGTCGAGGCGTTGGCAGAGGTAACCAGTTCGTAAAATAACAAAAGATTTCGTGCTCTGGTCTAGCTAGTAAGAAGTTCATGCTTAGGCAGCACCAAAGCCTACTTTTGGGCTTCTGTGTCGTAATCTCGCAGTATCCGATTCTGTAAGAATTGTGGCGTAGTAGTTGAGAATAGCTTTTAGTTTACTTAGGTTCGGATTAGCTACTAGGCGTAGACTTGCAGTATAGGTTACCAAAGGCCGAGTCGAGAGCGGTAAGCAAGGTAGTAACGTCTGGGACAAGTAAACTTGTAGTGTCTTTGGGTTAAACCATGTAAGACCTGTTGCAATGCTTTGCTAGCAGGAGGGAGAACGCGTACGAGACCTTTCTGTTGTTCGTTTAGGCAGTGGGTCTGCGTTTACTAAGAGTTAATTGACAAGTGTAGTCGAAATTTCCCTTAACTTGTCCCTGTCCTCTATAGAATAGTTCTAAGGTCAGACACTCTCTTGCTAGTAGGTTCTCTGGTAGTGGTATGTGTCCTTAGGTTTAGAGCTTCCTTCGCAATTGTCCTTACGTCCTCGGCTTTCTAATTTTAAGATTGGGGGGCATCTTTGCGTTCTATCCCCGGTGTACCTAGTCCGTGCTATCTAATAGCCTTGCTTCCTAGGGCTATCAAATGTGTTGGTTACAGTAATTCCTTACGTGTTGAATGCCTGTGCGGACGATGTTCGTTTGCTGTAAAGAAGACTCGTAGGGCAAGGTTTTAGGATCGTTGTTTATTAGGTTAATCATTCCTTCTGCTAATAGGTCCTAGTTGTAAGTATTCTTTAAAGGAGACCTCTCTCGTACCGGTGTGGAAGACTATGTAATAGTCTGGTGTTTAGTTAATAGCTCGTAATATTAGGGTAGAGCTAAGTAGTCGGAAAAGAAATTACCGACAGAAACCTACTCCTATATAGAGGAAGAACCCTATAGCCCTAATACAGAGGCAACTGCCCGCCCCTCTAAACAAAGGGAAAACTCTGCACTACTGTACAGAGGGAGAATCCCAACCTCGGTACAGGTGTAAAACCTTGCATCCCTGCACAGGGAGGGAAATTGCTGGCTTGGCTTCGTAGATACACATTGCCACAGCAGGCAGACGACAAAGGAACTGCCCTATTAGTTTCTTTTATGTAGATACCTAGACCTTACTTTTCTGAACTAAGCTTCCTAAGCCCCTTTACAGCTATAGAGGTTCTATATAGATTCTGTCTGCAGCGGCCGTTTTCTTTCTTCTTCTTCGTCCTTACTATAGCCTTTAAGGCGCTAACCGCCGAGCCTGCCCTAGTAAGCGTTGGCTTCGTTCTTCGCTATTAATAATCCGTCCCCCGCCAGCCGGCCGGTTAGTGCTGCACGAAGGCGAAGCGCAGGGACGCCACACGAATCCACCTCCTGCGCTGATTGTTGGGTAGTGGCCGAGGGTCAGACAGGACTCCGGCCAGGAGCGCGTCGCTACGATCGTCTCTGTTCAGTTTTTTCTACTAATGAGCGGACGTGTGGTTTATCCTCTCTTATATCTGTTTTACATCTTCCACCTCCTATTCTTCTTCTTTACTATCTATGGCTCGACTGGCAGGGGTTTAGCGAACCCCTAATCCGGAAAACTGTCTTTAGGGTCTAAACTTAGCAGATCCGAATAAAGATATCGTAGATCTAGAGCGATTTCGGTAGCTAGAGCCCGATAAGTTACTGGCGACCTCTTTTCTACTATCTTAAACAGGCCCTACGTGCTAGGGGTTAAGCTTGGCGTTGCCTTTTAGCCTTAGGTTCCGCGTGTTAAGCTATACCTTTTAGCCTTCTCCGAATTCTATTAGCGACTGCCTCCTATTAGCTCGAGTTACTATCTTCTTCTAAGCTAATTCTATTGCCTCTTTCGCCACCTTAATCGCTTCTTCTATCTAAGATCGGAGCGCTTCTGCTGCAGCGGGGGCGACTCTCTTCGACGAGGTAGCAGTGTATATAGAAGGTTCCGAAGAGCTGGGTTTATTGAGCAGTTGGAAGCTTATTTCTTAGAAGGGAACTATAAGTTATCTTAAACGGCACTGGCGAGGTGGCTTCCGATCGTGCTAAATTGGCGCAGAATTCGGCTATTGGCAACACCTTAACCTACTCTGCTTAATAATAACTGCAGAAGATTTGTAGATATTTCTCTATCTCGTAGTTAGCTACTTTAGACTGGCCGTCGGTCTAAGGGTAAGCTGCTATACTGAGCTTTCCGCGAATTCTGAGAGCGTAGTTGATGGCCTTCTATACGTCGGCGATAAATTAAGGACCCCTATCCGTAGTGATAGTGTCCGGCAGGCTATAGTGTTTCTATACGTACTAAATTAGCATTCTCGCTGTCTCTTCTGTAGTAGTTCCTTTATCCTTCGCTCGGTAGGGGATAAAGTAGCGCTCTTTGCTTAGTCGATCTACTACATTAAGCGTAGCATTATGTCTACCGGAATCCGGCAGGCCGGTTACGAAATCTATCGTAATGTGCTGCTACGGTTTCTCGGGGATCAGAAGTAGCTTTAACAGACCGGCCGGAAGGCCGTAACGTAGCTTCGCGGCTCGGCAGATGTAGCAATTAGCGATAAAAACCGGTGTCTCTGCTCGAATATCCGCAGAAACTAGTAGATTGTCCTTACGGCTTCTATTGTCTTTATTAAGCCGGCGTAACCGACATCCTT
This sequence comes from Pseudocercospora ulei, assembly GCA_016165855.1. NCBI lineage: Eukaryota > Fungi > Ascomycota > Dothideomycetes > Mycosphaerellales > Mycosphaerellaceae > Pseudocercospora > Pseudocercospora ulei. Next base: position 3,171 of record JACWNB010000080.1, read on the forward strand.
AGAACTATAGACCAACTAGATAACCTCTGTAATTAGTTCTTCTGGAACTATTAGCTTCCCTAAAATGGTTTTGCCCAGCTTTTGTTGCTGGTTAAGCCGCTCTACTTTTTTGTAGAGAGTCTCTTCCTTAGTCTCTAGCTCTATTGCGCAGACCCCTACCTCTTTTAACACCTCGGCATCTACTATCCGCTCGGTCAATACTTTCTGGAGCATGTTCGGATCTTCCTTCGTACGGCTAGTCTTCCCTTCTCTCTTCGTTAGTGCATTAGCCTTTCTGTTTTAAGCTCCTAGTCGATAGGTAATCTTAAAGTTGAACCCGGATAAGTAGGCGGCTACCAGGCCTAACGGCGCGATAGCTTCTGCGTCTTTATAAAATAGGTCAGTGTGACTAGTAGTCCGTAAGGACCTATACCGTGCTCTTTCTAGCTATAAGCTTCGGTTTCTACTCCTCGAACGCCTGTATAATAGCTAATAGTTCTTTATTGTAGATAGTGTAGTTCCGTTCGGCCTTAGTTATAGACTTGCTAAAGAAGGCTACTAGATAGAGGGTCTCGCGGTCGTTAGTGTATTCAGAAAGGACCCCTACTGTTACTGTGTCGGAAGCGTCCGTTTCTACATAGATCGTCTTTTCTGGTCGGAAGTGTGCCAGCACTAGCGCTAAGGCCACCGCCTCTTTCAGTCGGTTTAAAAATCCTCTATGCACTTTTTATTCTATAGGCCAGCGGCCTCTTTCTTTAATGCCTTATTTAGGGGTCTTGCTATCCTGCTGAAGTCGTTAATAAATCGCCGATAGTAGCTGCAGAACCCGAGAAAAGCTCTGATTTGGGTAGTGTTTCGGATTTGGGCTGCTTCTATTCTGCTACGGCGGCGACCTTCTAAGGGTCTATCCGAATTCCTTCTCTTCTAACGATAAGACCGAGATATTTGACTTCGGTCTAATAGAACTCGCTCTTCTTCGTGTCCGCGTTTAATCCAACTTCGCGGAGCCTAGTTAGCACCCTCTCGATGTGGTCCGTGTGCTATTCTCTCGTCCTATTGGTGTAGATAAGAATGTCGTCCAAGTAGATAGACACGAATCGTTCTAGCATGTCTATAAAGATGTAGTTTATAAAACGCTGCTATACTGCCGGCGCGTTGGTAAGACCGAAAGGCATTACCAACTACTTAAAGTTGCCTATACGCGTAGCGAACGTCGTAAGATCTTCTGTCCTTCCTTCTTCGTTCCTTAGTCGATAGAAAGCTTGGCGAATATCTAGCTTACTGAACTACTTAGCCTTCGCTATACGCTATATAGTCTTATCGATTAGCGGCAGTGGATACACGTCTCTCTTAGTGACCTTATTAAGACCTCTATAGTCTACGTATAGTCGGAGGCCGCCTCTGGGTTTCTGTACGAAAAGGATTGGTAATGCATACTCGGCGGAGCTCAGCGTAATAAACTTCTTCGCTAGGTTTTCTCAAACAAATAACTCTACTTAGTCCAGCTCGGCCGGCGATAATCGTCTTAGGGGCTCGGTTCTTAGTAGCGTAGCTCCCTCCTTTAGTCGGATCTTGTTGTTGTATTCCGGTCGGCAGAGCAGCAGGAGGTTGGAGTCAGCCTTTAAGAACACGTTAGTATAGCTATAGAGCTCTTTCGGTAATACTTCTAGCGGATCTACTTCTTCTTCTGCTATTATCTTCTAGTAGTCTTCGATGTCTTTTATTAAGATAGCGTAAATCTTATTGTCTAGCGACCTCGCAAGGATCGTTAAAACTTCCAAGCTTATTATTCCAATCGTGTCTAGAGGGTCGGACCGATCTATCGGACCGCTTCGATAGTCGTAACATTCTGTTTCGTAGCGACTGCGGTAACTAACTCGACGGCGGCAGCTCCACTCTGCAGGGCTTTAAATCCGAGTGTGCCTTTTTTCTACGTTAATAACGGCTTTCTAGTTCTTTATCTATTTCTGTCCTATAATAATGTCAAACCTTCTAATATCTATAATTCGGAACGTTGCCTCCGTAGTGCGACCAGCTAGAGTAGTCCTTAGTGGCACATAATGTATAACACTCTCTGTGTCTTGTCCGTTGTATGCTGAAATTCGCGTCGGCGACGCTAGCTCTACCGGGTAACTGTATCCTTTTATTAGTTTCTGAACTAATCGATAGTAGACCGCCGCTTCAATAAGCGCTCCTGTGTCAATAAAGGCCCTCAACAAAAGGGGGCGGTGTAAGCCTTCGATAGGGTAGACAGTAATTGGAAGGATAATAGCGGTTTCTGTATTTACCTCCAACGCTGCTAAGAGCGGATCGCTACAACTGTTGATACTTCCTTCTTCCAGCGACGTAGTTCGTAGCAGCGCCCTATTGTTAATGCTAGATAGGGGGCCTATCCGTCTAGCTAGTCTTTTCCTAAGATCTGCAGTAGCACCCTACTATCTACACACTATTAGTGTCGTTCGGAGCCGGCTTAATAGCTTGGATAGTCTTTCTTGGCAGCTGCGGCTTCGTAGCACGATACTCCTGCTTCTGTTAAGCCGTCGCTTAGCATCTCGTAGCTATATAGCTAGGCTTTCCGCATACATAGCAGGTAGGGACGAACGACGAACGTGGCGAATAAGATAGCTGCTGTAGAGCTCTTTGGAAAGGTGCAGGGGGTTGTGTTGTCGGCGTCGTCGATAGCTTCCAAATCGGTTTGCGCAAGGCCGATTTCGCATAGGCGCTTAGGTTTCTAGCGGTAACCCTCGCTTGGTGCACGAAGCTCTTAAGGTCTTCGTCTTCCACCGAAGCTATAGCTCCGGCCAGTTTAGGGCTTAGCTTCTGCCTTAGTAAGTGTAGCTGCTCGTCGTCGGACACTCTAGCTCTAATAGCATATTTTCTAAACAGTCTGTAGAACTCCTTAAACGTTAGCCGGTTCTGGTTAATCTTATCTAGCTGCTCGTAGGCCGTCTTCTTCTGGAAGGGGTCTCCGAAGTGTTGGTCCAGTGCTCTAATTGCTTCTTTAGCGGTTACCTCTTCTAGGTCCGCTATTAGCGAAAAAGTTTTACTTTCTAATCGCGATTCTAGGTAGGCCAGTCTGTCTTTTTTACTGTTTCCAGCGTAGTCGCAGTCTATCCTGTTCTTTATCTTTTTCTTAAAGGCCTCCTAGTCTTTAGGGTCTCTGTCTCTAAACGCTAGTAGGTCTAGTAGTAACGTTATCGACGTGCCGCCTTAGCTGTAGGCCGCCAGTAAGGCGGTTTCTGCTTGTTCTTCTCGATGTGGCGGCAGCGCTGACGACGTCGCCGCTTCTGTGTTAGCTAACTGAGCCTTTATTGTCTTTAGTTGTGCTAGTCGATTCGCCGCTTGGTTTTCTAGCACGTCGATAATAGTTTCTGCCGATTCCTTCTCGGCTATTACCGCTTCTATTTCTTCTCTTAGTCGCCTGTTCTCTTCTATGTTCCTATAGAACTTCTTTTCGACAAAGGTAATAATGTCGAATACCTTCTTAGCTCTATGTTCTGTAAGGTATTCCCCTATCTTATCCGGCGTGCGTACGTACAGTTCGGCGTAGCCCTCTATGCCCTTCTTTGCTTCGTCTATCTCTTCTTCTGTAAAGCCTTTAGCAGCCGTTCTATCGTCGAGGATGCTAGTGCGCCTATCCCTTAGTCTGTCAGTCTTTCTCTTTCCGCTGCGGCCTGTAACGCCGCCTTCTGCCGTTAAGAAGCTCTCTATAGCTGTCTTACAGTGCTGGTATTTGTTGGTTTGGTTTGTGGTGTGCGCGTGCGTTATTTGGGTAGCCGGATTGTTTAACGGGCCCTTTTGCGCAGCGCAGAGTTAGTGTAGTAAGTAAGTTCGAGATATAATAATCCAGGCACGCAGATATAATTTAATACGGCCTTTTTAATAACTATATCTCGAACTAAGGAGGGAAAGGAATCTATGTGGTGGTGGGTAAGGGCTTTAGGAGTGGTGTGCTAAGGCCCGGCTTAGTCCGGAAGGGCCGAGCCGAAATTCCAAGGGTCTACCCTGTTACTTAGTCCCACCCATTTCTGCTGCTGCAACACCGAGAACCAAACCCCTAAGACGATCATCGCCGGCCGAGTTGGACTAAGTAGAGATGTTTGTTCGAAAAAGTCTGGCGAAGAAGTTTATTACGCCTAGTTCTGCTAAGTATACGTTAGTAATCCTTTTCGTACGGAAACCCGGAGGTAGTCTCCGACTGTAAGTAGACTACCGAGGTCTTAACGAGGTTACTAAGAGAGACGTATATCTACTGCTGCTAATTAATAAGACTATACAACGAGTAGCAAAAGCTAAGTAGTTTAGCAAGCTGGACATTCGCTAAGCGTTCTACTAACTAAGGAACGAAGAAGGATAGACCGAAGACCTTACGACCATCGCTACGCGCATAGGCAACTTCGAGTAGTTAGTTATGCCTTTCGGCCTTACCAACGCGCCGGCTGTGTAGCAACGCTTTATAAACCATGCTTTTATAGATATGCTGGAACGGTTTGTGTCGATTTACTTAGATAACATCCTTATCTATACCGACGGAACGAGAGAACAGCATACGGACTACATTAAGAAGGTGCTGGCTAGGCTCTGCAAGGTCGGCTTAAACGTAGAAACGAAGAAGAGCGAGTTCTATTAGACCGAGATTAAATATCTCAGTCTTATAGTCAGAAGAGAAGGGATTTAGATAGACCCTTTTAAAGGTCGCCGCCGTCGCAGAGTGGAAGCAGCCCGAAATCCGAAAACACTACCTAGATTAGGGCTTTTCTCAGATTCTGTAGCTACTATTAACGATTTATTAAGGACTTTAGCAAGATAGCGAGACCCCTAAACGAAGCACTAAAGAAGGAGGCTGCTGGCCTATAGAATAAGAAGTGCACAGAGGCCTTTAATTAGCTAAAAGAAGCAGTAGCCTCGGCGCTAGTACTAGTGCACTTCCGACTGGAAAAGACAATCTACCTAGAGACGGACGCATCCGATACAGTAACTGCAGGGGTCCTTTCTCAATATAGCGACGACGAAACCCTCTATCTAGTAGCCTTCTTTAGCAAGTCTATAAACGAGGCTAAGCAGAACCACGCTATCTACGATAAAGAACTGTTAGCTATTATCCAGGCTTTCGAGGAGTGGAAGCTAGAGCTTATAGCTGGAAAGAGCACGGTCCAGGTCCTTACAGACTATCAGTTACTGACCTACTTTATAAAGACGCAGAAGCTATCGCATCGCTAAGCTTAGTAGGCTGCCTACTTATCCGGGTTTGACTCCAAGATTACCTATCGACCTGGAGCTTAACATAGAAAGGCTAACGCGCTAACGAGAAGAGATAGAAAGACTAGCTAAGTAAAGGAAGATCCAAACATGTTCCAGAAGATGTTGGCCGAACGGATAGTAGACGCTAAGGTGTTAAAAGAAGCAGGGATCTGCGTAATAGAGCCGCTAACTAAGGAAGAGACGTAATCCGGGCACGCAGATATAATTCAATACAGCCTTTTTAATAACTATATCTCGAACTAAGGAGGGAAAGGGATCTATATAGTAGTAGGTAAGGGCTTTAGGGGTAGTGTACCAAGGCGCGGCTCGGTCCAGAGGGGCCGGGCCGAAATTCTAAGGGTCTACACCCTATTACTTAGTCCTACCCCTTTCTGCTACTGTAACACCACCACCCTCCCTTACTAGCGGTCGCCCTTGACCGCTTACTTATCCCTTTGCCCCCCCTTTTTTTCGATTCGCAGTCCTTTCTGCAAAAATCCTTCTTAAAATCTATAACGCCTCTTCTTTTCTTCTATCTTAAAAGCATTGTTCTTTTATTATCTTCTTATCTTCTTACATTGTCGCTATCTGAAATCCTTTACTTAGCGTTTTTATCTGATCTGTGCTATCTAATCTGAACTAGCAGTTATCTAAGCTGCGGCGTAACCGGTCTGTGCGCTACTGTAGAGGTCTATATAGGTCTATCCGCAGCGCTATCTCTTCTTCTTTTTCTTTCTCTACTAAAGGCCTTATATACTGTAAGGCCGTTGTCGCCGGCGCTGTCTATAATATCGAACGGCTGAAAGCCTTCCTTGTTTAGGGCAGCGTCGGCAGCTATCGCGCCGATACAGTGGTAGGTAGTAGTCGAGTCGAAGACTCCGACTAAGCGCATTACTACGATCGTTTCTATTGGATTTCCTACCGATAGGGCAGACGCGGCCCTCTTTAATGTTTTTCCGGTGCTATTAGCTTCAGAGCTACGCTGGTCTCGGCTTTTCCAGATTCTGGACATAGAACTCTTCTAGCTGTTCCACCGAATTCCGCAAATTCTCGATTGGATACTATTCGTAGTCTTCCGCCACCCCCTTCTACGCGATCTTCGCTTTAATGGACCCCCTTATCTTTTTTACGTCAATTACGTCTTCTACCTCCTTCTCTTCTTCTTTACTGTTTATCTCGATTGGCAGGGGTTTAGCGAACCCCTGTTCCTGAAGGCCGTTATTAGGGTCTAGGCTTAACAGGTCTAAATAGAAGACATCGTAGATTTGGAACGACTTTGGTAGCTGGAGCCGGTAGGTTACTGTCGACCTCTTTTGCACTATCGTAAACAGACCTACGTAGCGGGGGTTAAGCTTAGCGTTGCCTTTTAGCCTTAGGTTTCGCGTGTTAAGCTATACCTTTTGGCCTTCTTCGAGTTCTATTGGTAACCGCCTTCTATTAGCTCGAGTTACTATCTTCTTCTAAGCCGATTCCATCGCCTTCTTCGCTATCCTAATCGCTTCTTCTATTTAGGCTTTAAGCACTTCTGCCGCACCGGCGGCGAATCTCTTCGACAAAGTGGCAGTAGAAAATTCTAAAGATCCAGGTCCGTTCGGTAGTTAAAAGCTTATTCTCGGAAGAAAACTATAAGTTATCTCGAGCGGCGCCAGCGAGGTGGCCTTAGACAGTGCCGAGTTGGCGCAGAATTCGGCTATCGGCAACACCTTTACCTATTCTTCTTAACGATGGCCGCAGAAGGTTCGTAGATATCGCTCTATCTCGCGGTTAGCTACTTCCGACTAGCTGTCGGTCTAAGAGTAAGCTGCAGTGCTGAGTTTTCCGCGAATTCCGAGAGCTTAGTTAATAGCCTTCTATATATCGGCAGTAAATTAAGGACCCCTATCTATAGTAATAGTGTCCGGCAGACTATAGTACTTCTATACGTATTGAATTAACATCCGCGCAGTCTCTTCCGCAGTAGTGCCTTCGTCTTTTGCTTAGCAGGGGATAAAGTAGCGCTCTTTGCTTAGCCTATCTACTACGTTAAGGGTGGCATTGTATCTATCGGAATCCGGCAGGCCGGTTACGAAATCTATCGTAATGTGCTGCTACGGTTTCTTAGGGATCGGAAGTAGCTTCAACAGACCGGCCGGAAGGCCGTGCTGTAGCTTCGCGGCTCGACACGCGTAAAAGTTAGCGATAAACCAATGGATCCGCTCGAAGATCCGCGGAAACCAGTAGATCGTCCTTACGGCTTCTATTGTCTTCTTTAAGCCGGGGTAACTAACATCCTTAGAACCGTAGACTAACTAGATAACCTCTGTAATTAGTTCTTCTGGAACTATTAGCTTCCCTAAACTGGTTTTGCCGAGCTTCTGCTGCTGATTAAGCTGTTCTACTTTCTCGTAGAGCGTCTCTTCCTTGGTCGGCAGTTCTATTGTGCTGATCCCTGCTTCTTTCAATACCTCGGCATCTACTATCTGTTCGGTTAACACCTTCTGGAACATGTTCAGATCTTCATTCGTGCAGCTAGTCTTTCCTTCTCTTCTTGTCAGCGCATTAGCCTTTTTCCATTTTGAGCTCTAGGTTGTTAGGTATCTTGAAATCGAATCTGGATAAGTAGGCAGTCTACTAAGCTTGGCAGCGTAATAGCTTCTGCGTCTTTATAAAGTAGGTAAGTAACTGGTGGTCCGTAGGACGGTCACTATATTGGAAGCGTCCGTCTCTAGATAGATCATCTTTTCTGGGTTCGGAAGTGCGCCAGAAACCGGCGCCGAGGCTACTGCTTCTTTTAGCTGGTTAAAAGCTTCTGTGCACTTCTTATTCTATAGGCCAGCGGCCTCCTTCTTTAATGCTTTGTTTATGGGGTCTCGCTATCTTGCTAAAGTCCTTAATAAATCGCCGATAGTAGCTGCAGAACCCGAGAAAAGCTCTGATTTAGGTAGTGTTTGTCCAGCTTTCCGGGCTGCTTTCCATTCCGCTACAGCAGCGACCTTTAAAGGGTCTATCCTGAATTCCTTCTCTTCTAACGAGAAGGTCCGAGATAATTGACTTCGGTCTACATAGAACTCGCTCTTCTTCGTATCCGCGTTCAATCCGACCTCGCAGAGTCTCTTTAGCACTCTCTCAATGATAGTCCTGTATGCTGCTCTCTTATTCTATCGGTGTAGATAAGAATGTCGTCTAAGTAGATAGGGGGGGGTGACACGAATCGTTCTAGCATGTCTATAAAGGTGTGATTTATTAAAACGCTGCTACACCGCCGGCGTAGGTGTTAGTAAGTCCGAAAGGCATTACCAGCTACTTGAAATTGCCTAAGCGCGTAGCGAATGTCGTAAGATCTTCTGTTTGTCCCCCTCGTTCCTTAATTGGTAGAACGCTTAGCGAATATCCCAGCTTGCTAAACTTACTTTAGGCTTTAGACCACCGCTGTATAGTCTTATCGATTGGCAGCAGGGTATACACATCTCTATATAGTAACCTTATTAAAGGCCCTCTGTAGTCTACGTTATAGTCGGAAGACTACCTCTAGGTATTCTGTACGGAAAAGTAATCATGAGTATGCATACTTAGCAGAGCTTGCTTAATAACTTCTTCGCACGGTTTTCTCGAACAAACACCTCGACTTAGTCCAGCTCGGGACGGGCTATTAATCGTCTGAGGAGCTCGGTTGCTTGGCAGGGTAGAGCCCCTCCTTTAATGGATCTCGTTGCGTATTCACACAGTTAGTAGAGCAGCAGCACGCATGAGGTTGGAGTCGGCTTTTAAGAACACGTTTTTTTAGTGTATCTAATAGAGTTCTTTAAATAGTATACCTCTAAAGGGTCTAACCTATTATTCCCCGCTATTATACTTCTAGTTAGTCTTTAATGTCTTTTATTGAGAATAGCATATATCTTATTGTCCTGCGACCTTGCGAGGGTCCGTCAAAGCTTCCTAAGCTTATTATTCTAATCGTGTTTGGAGGGTCCTGGCCGCTTGATCAACCCGCTACAGTGGTTTTTAACTCCTCGGTTCCGTAGCGACAGCGGTGAGCGATTCGGCAGTAGCGGCGCCGCTCTGCTAGGTTTTGAATCCGATTGTTCTTTTTACCTATATTAATAACGGCTTTCTATTTCTTTAATTATTTCTGCCCTATAATAATGTTAAACCTTCCAATATCTATAATTCGGAAGCACGTCGCCTCTGTAGGGCCGGACCAGCTAGGGTGTTTTTTAACGGCACGTAATGCCGTAAACACTCTCAGTTTGTCACCGCTTGTATGCTGAAATTCGTCGTGGCGACGCTAGCTCTCCAGGATGACTGTAGCCTTTTTTTTCAGTTTCTGAACTAGTCGATAGTAGAGTGCTACTAAGGATCCTTAGGAAAGAAACCAGCTGGACGGATAGGCCCCCCTATCCAGTATAGACAATACGGGCACCAACGCGATTCCGCGTTACTAGAAGAAGAGACAATTAACAGCTGTAAGCAACCTGCTCCTTAGACGGCAGTAGAAGTCAGTACGGATACTGCCATTATCCTTCCGATTACTGTCCACTCCCTTACTGATTAGACCGCCTACTTTAGCTAAGAGCTTCTTATTAATACAGGAGTCTCTTATGCGGCTCGCAGCAAAGCTTACTATTCGACTAGTTTCAGAAACCCTTGGATAAAAGGATACAGTCCCCCATCCCTGTAAGCGAGCGTCCCCCGCCTGACCAAATTTTTTTCAAGCGCATACCAACGGCCCAAACACCTGAGACGTTGTTTCCGTCAAATTAGTGGCCCGTTAAAAAACCACCCTAGCTGGTCGTCCACTACAACAGAGGGCGACGTTCCGAAATTAATAGATATTGGAAGGTTTAACATTATTATAGGGCAGAAATAGATAAAGAACTAGAAAAGCCGTTATTAATATAGGTAAAAGAACAATCGGGATTCAAAACCTAGGGGCAGAGCGGCGCCGCTACTGCCGAATCGATCACCGCTGTCGCTACGGAACCGATAGTTACAACCACTGTTACGGTTCTGATCAATCGGCCAGACCCCCTCCAAACACGATTTAGAAATAATATAGCTTAGAAAGCTTTAACGACCCTCGCAAGGGTCGCCGGACAATAAGATATATGCTATCTCAATAAAAGACATTAAAGACTCAACTAAAGAAGATAATAGCGGAAGAATAGGTAGACCCGTTAGAGGTATTACTAAAAGAACTCTATAGATACACTCACGTGTTCTTAAAGCCGACTCCAACCTCCTGCTGCTCTACTAACTGGAATACGACAACAAGATTTTCCGATTAAAAGGAAGGGGGCTTAACCTGCCAAGAACCGAAGCTCCCTAAGATACATAATAGGGGCCGGCTCGAGGCTGGACTATTAACCAAAAAATGTCTGAGAGTGGTTTCGTTCGAGAAAACCTGCGAAAAAGAAGTTTACATTTAAGCCCATCCTCTGCTAAAGTCTGCATCTCTGATTTTCTTTTTCGGTAACAAAAATCGCTAGAGGTAGTCCTCCGACTATACATCGGTTAATGACTACATATGAGCCTTAATAAGGTTACTAAGAGAGATGTGTTACAAAAGTCCGCTGCATGCCAATCGAGTAAGACCTATATACAGACGAGTGGCTAAAGCTGAAGTAAGTTGTATCATTCAAAGCTGGTATTTTCGCTAAGCGTCGTTCTAGCCAGGTAGTAAGGAACTAGAGGTAAGGGACCAACTACATAAGATCTTACGAGCATTTCGCTACCCGCGCTTAGGCAATTTCAAGTAGCTGGTAATGTGCCTTTCGGACTTACTAACACGCCCCGGCGGGTGTAGCAGCGTTTTATAAATCACACCTTTATAGACATGCTATGAACGATTCGTGTCTATCTACTTAGACGACATTCTTATCTACAGTACCGATAGAATAAGAAGCAGCATACGGTACTACATTGAGAGCGGTGCTAAAAGAACCTCTGCGAGGTCGGATGGAACGCGGATACGAAGAAGAGCGAGTTCATTTAGAACCCGAAGTTTTCGAATTATCTCGGCCTTCTCGTTAGAAGAGAAGGAATTCGGATAGATTTCCCCTTTAAAGGTCGCTGCTGTAGCGGAAATGGAAGCAGGCCGAAAGCTGGAACACTACCTAAATCAGAGCTTTTCTCGGGGGTTCTGCAGCTACTATCGGCGATTTATTAAGGACTTTTTAGCACGATAGCGAGACCCCTAAACAAAGCATTAAGAAAGGAGGCCGCTGGCCTATAGAAATAAGAAAGTGCACAGAAGCTTTTTAACCACTAAAAGAAGCAGTATCCTCGGCGCGCCGGTTCTGGCGCACTTCGAACCAGAAAAAGAATGACTCTATCTAGAGACGGACGCTTGTTCCAATATAGTGAACCGCAGGGGTCCTTTCTTAGTAACGATAACGCCGACGAGACCCTCTATCCAGTAGCTTTTTCTTTAGCAAGTCTATATACGAGGCTAGCGGAACTACGCTATTTACGACAAAGGGCTGTTAGCTATTATTTGGGCTTTCGAGGAGTGTCGGAAACCCGGAGGCTTTTATCGAGCTAGAAAGAGCACAGTCTAGGTCCTACGGACCACCAGTTTTACTTACTTACTTTATAAAGACCCGCAAGAAGCTATTACGCTGACAAGCTCTAGTAGGGACTGCGCCTACTTTTATCCCAGATTTCCGATATTTCAAGATTTATACCTTCAACAATACAGAGCCTCAAAATGGAAAAGGCTAACAGGCTCTGTGACAAGAAGAGAAGAAAAAGACTAAAGCTGCACGAATGAAGATCTGAACATGGTTCCAGAAGGTGTTTTTAACCGAACAAGATAGTAGATGGCCCGAGTATCCTGAAAAGAAGCAGGGATCAGCACAATAGAACTGCCCCGACCATAGAAAGAAGACCCTCTACGAGAAAAAAGTAGAAGAACAGCTTAATCAGCAGCGAATAAGCTCGGCCAAAAACCAGTTTTAGGGAAGGCCTCAATAGTTCCAGAAGAAACTAATTTACAGAGGTTATCTAGTTAGTCTAACGGTTTCTAAGGATGTTAGTTACCCCGGCTTAAAGAAGAAAAAATAGACGGCCCGTAAGGACGATCTACTGGTTTCCGCGGAATCTTGCCGAGCGGATCCATTGGTTATATCGCTAACTTTTTTACGGCGTTTCGAGCCCCGCGAAGGCTACAGCACGGCACCTTCCGGCCGGTCTGTTTCGTTTTGAAGCTACTTCCGATCCCTAAGAAACCGTAGCAGCACATTGCGATAGATTTCGTAAACCGGCCTGCCGGATTCCGATAGATTACAATGCCACCCTTAACGTACGTAGATAGCTAAGCAAAGAGCGCTACTTATCCCCTGCCTAAGCAAAAGACTAATGGCACTACTGCGGAAGAGACTGCGCGGATGTTTTTATTCAATACGTATAGAAGTACATACCGTCCCCCCTGCCGGACACTATTACTATGAGATAGGGGTTCCCGTAATTTTACTTGAACCCGATATAGGATAGAAGGCTATTAACTAAGCTCTCGGAATTCGCGGAAAACTCCAGCAACTGCCGCTTACTCCTCTTAGACCGACAGCTAGTCGGAAGTAGCTTAACCCCGCGTGGAGATAGAGCGCGTATCTCGGAACCTTCTGCGGCCATCGTTAAGAAGATAAGGTAACGGTGTTTTGCCGATAGCCGAATTCTGACGCCAACTCGGCACTGTCCTAAGGCCACCACCTCACGCTTGGCGCCGCTCGAGATAAACTTATAGTTTTTCCCTTTTCCGAGAATGATAGCTTTTTAACTACCCGAACGGGACCCTGGATCTTTTTAGAACTTTTTTACTGCCACTTTGGGTCCGAAGAGAGATTCGCCGCCGAGGGCGGGCAGAAAGTGCTTTTAAGCCTAAAATAAAAGAAGCGATTACAGGAATATGCGAAGAAGGCGATGGACAATCGGCTTAGAAGTAAGATATTGAACCTCGGAGCTAATTAGAAAGGCGGTTTTTACCAATAGAACTCCCGAAGAAGGCCCCAAAAGGTATAGTCTTAACACGCGGAAACCTTAAGGCTAAAAGGCAACGCTAAGCTTAAGCCCCTCTACGTAGGTCTGTTTTTTACGATTTAGTGCTAAATAGACGTGCGTCGACAGTAAACCTAACCGCTTCCTCCAGCCTACCAAAAAGTCGTTTCCAAATCTACGATGATGTCGTCTATTTAGACCTGTTAAGCCCAGACCCTAATAACGGCCTTCAGGGAACAGAGGTTCGCCTAAACCCCTGCCATGCGTCGAGATAAACATTGTCGAAGAATGGAATTTGAGAGAAGAGAGCTAGACTTAAGAAGACGTATGACTAGTAAAAAAGATGTGGGGGTTTGCTCATTACAACGCGATCCTAGTATCGCGTAGTAAGGGGTACGGTGGCCGGAGCGTACTACGAATAGTATCCATGCAGGAGTAATTTGCAGGAAGTCGGAGGGTGGAACAGCTGAGAGAGAGTTCTCTATGTCCAGAATCTGGAAGAAGCCGATGACCAGCGTAGCTCTTGGAAAGCTAATAGCACCGGGAATAAAACATTAGAAAGAGTGCGCCGCTGTCGGCCCTATCGGTAGGAAATCCAATAGAAACGATCGTAGGGGTAATTGCTCTTAGTCGGAAGTCTTCCGATAATCGACTTACAACCTCCACACTGTATCGGCGCGGCGATGCAAGGCGATAGCTTTCCGACGCTGCCCTATAACACATGATAGGATCTATTCGTCCGTTCGATTATTATAGGACGCGCCGGCCGGGGGACAAACAGCCGTTACAGTAGATAAGGCCGTTAGTAGAGAAAGAAAAAAGACATAGAGATAGACGTTCTCGGCTAGCTTGTATATAGACCTCTACCAGTGAGGCGCAACAGGACGCGGTTTAGCGATTAAATCCGCAGCTTAGTCACGGCTCGTTCAGATACGATAGGCACAGATCAGTTAAACTCTAAGTAAAGGATCCTTCAGTATTAGCGACCAATTGGAAGAAGATAAGAAGCTAAAACCAAGAACAATGCTTTTAAGGTAGAAGATCAGAAGATGGCGTTGATTAGAGTTTTAGCGAGAGGATTTTTTTTTTTTGCAGCAAGGGATGGGTGCGAATCGAAAAAGAGAGTGGAGGGGGCAAAGGGATAAGTAACTACGGGTCAAGGGCGACCGCTAGTAAGGGTAGGGTGGATGGGTTGGCTACAGTAGCAGAAAGGAGTAAGGGTACTAAAGTAGAGTAGGGTGTATACCCCTTAGATTTTCGGCCCCCTGGCCCTTGGACCGAGCCGCGCCTACCTGGTACCCTACCGCCATAAAGCCCTTACCACTACTGACTACCGAGTAGATCCCTATCCCTCCTATCAGTTCGAGAAATCATAGTTATAAAACGGCTTATTGAACTGATATCTGCGGTGCCCGACTTAACGTCTCCTTCCTTTTAGTTAGCGGCTATATACGCAGATCCCCTCTTCTTTTAACCACCCTTTAGGTAGGGTCTACTATTCCGTATAGTCACACATCTTACTGGAAACATGTTCTGGGATCTATCCCTTTACTTAGCGAGCTTTTCACTCAAAATCACTCTTACTCCGTTGCTAGCGCGTTAGCCTTATTCGTGTATAGCCATCCAAGTCGATAGCGGTACTCTTGGAGTCCAACGCCAGATACAGTAGGCAGCCTACTAAAGCGTAAACTAGCTCGCGATCGATAGCTTCTGCGTCCTTTATAAAGTAGGTCAACATAACTGATAGTCTGTAAAGGACCTGGACCAGTAAAGCGTCTTTCCCAGCTATAACGCTCTTAGGGGCTTCCACACTCCATAAGGCTCGAGAAAGCCTGGATCATAGCTAACAGTTCTCTTTATCCGTAGATAGCGTAGCCGGATTTATCGCTTAGCCTTCGGTTTATAGACTTCATCTAAAAGGCTACCAAGAACTAAACTAGCTCCAGCGGTTTCGTTCCGTCGCTAATAAGTCGAGAAAAGGACCCCTAAGCCGTTCCTGTACATTCGGATAACTCGCAGTCCGTTTCATAGGTAGATTGTCTTTCTCTCCAGTCGGAACAGGGCACTAGTATACTAAGCGCCATCGAAGGCTTACTAGCTTCCTTTTATTGAGCTAATCTAAAAGGCCTTCGTCGCTAATTCTTATTCTATAAACGGCCACAAAGGATGCGCGTCCACTTATGTCGGTGACTGTTCGTTTTATGGGTCCCTCAGCTATCACACCGATTAGGGCTAAAGTCCGTCAATAAATCGTTGCTAGTAATGCTAACATAATCGGAGAACAAAGCGCCCCATAAATATAGGTAGTTGTTTATGTTCAGGCTTTGGGGGGGGGGGGGGGGGGAGGGACAGGACATAGCCTTGCCACTGCATGACACAGGAGCGGGAGGACCTTGTAAAGGGGATCTATTCTAAATCACTCATCCTCACTCGCTTCTGACTAGTAATGGATGAGATATATCATTCCTTCGTGTATCTATCGAACTCCTCCCTCGGCGGGTACCGCATATGTCGTTCCTACTAGGTCGTTACTTCACGGTCTAACCTACGTTTAAGAAACAGGGCCGGAACCTGCAGGATGCCTAAGACTCGTCCACTTCTTAACTGTAAGATCCGTATGCTGTTCTCACCAGGGAGGCAAAACCGTGAGGCAAAGAGCCGGCAAGCAATCGTATCCGAACACAAAGAGAATCGGTATCGATACGGAGTATCTAAGCTAAAGGAAGTCGGCAGACAAACGACGTAATCCGATCATATCTATAAAAGCATGGTTTTATGCAATGAGCGTTGACTTTACGCAGCCGGGCGCGTTGGTGAAGGCCGAACAAGGCCATAACTAACAATACTCGAAGACTCTGCACACTAGCCGCGTAGCGATGGTCGTAAGTCTGACGTGCTCTAAATCCTTCTTACCGTTTCCTTATTAGATATAAACGGTGCTTAGGCGAATGCTCCCAAGCTTGCTAACAAACTAACTGGGATAGATTGTACTCGTGCTTTTTATAGTCTGATTTAATTAGGCAATTCAGTAATATATACAATCCTTCATTAATTAACCCGTTACGACCTCTCGGTATTTTATACTTACCTATCGGATACCTACCCTCCGGGGTGTCCGTCCCTAAACAAGAGAATGACTAACCTATACTTTAATCATACCTAGGCCTTACATGAACTTCTTCGCCAGAGTTTTCGACCAAGACATCTCTATTAGTCCAAGCGCGGCCGGCGATGATCGTCTTAGGGGTTTGGTTCTCGGTGTTGCAGCAGCAGAAATGGGTGGGACTAAGTAACAGGGTAGACCCTTGGAATTTCGGCTCGGCCCTTCCGGACTAAGCCGGGCCTTAGCACACCACTCCTAAAGCCCTTACCCACCACCACATAGATTCCTTTCCCTCCTTAGTTCGAGATATAGTTATTAAAAAGGCCGTATTAAATTATATCTGCGTGCCTGGATTATTATATCTCGAACTTACTTACTACACTAACTCTGCGCTGCGCAAAAGGGCCCGTTAAACAATCCGGCTACCCAAATAACGCACGCGCACACCACAAACCAAACCAACAAATACCAGCACTGTAAGACAGCTATAGAGAGCTTCTTAACGGCAGAAGGCGGCGTTACAGGCCGCAGCGGAAAGAGAAAGACTGACAGACTAAGGGATAGGCGCACTAGCATCCTCGACGATAGAACGGCTGCTAAAGGCTTTACAGAAGAAGAGATAGACGAAGCAAAGAAGGGCATAGAGGGCTACGCCGAACTGTACGTACGCACGCCGGATAAGATAGGGGAATACCTTACAGAACATAGAGCTAAGAAGGTATTCGACATTATTACCTTTGTCGAAAAGAAGTTCTATAGGAACATAGAAGAGAACAGGCGACTAAGAGAAGAAATAGAAGCGGTAATAGCCGAGAAGGAATCGGCAGAAACTATTATCGACGTGCTAGAAAACCAAGCGGCGAATCGACTAGCACAACTAAAGACAATAAAGGCTCAGTTAGCTAACACAGAAGCGGCGACGTCGTCAGCGCTGCCGCCACATCGAGAAGAACAAGCAGAAACCGCCTTACTGGCGGCCTACAGCTAAGGCGGCACGTCGATAACGTTACTACTAGACCTACTAGCGTTTAGAGACAGAGACCCTAAAGACTAGGAGGCCTTTAAGAAAAAGATAAAGAACAGGATAGACTGCGACTACGCTGGAAACAGTAAAAAAGACAGACTGGCCTACCTAGAATCGCGATTAGAAAGTAAAACTTTTTCGCTAATAGCGGACCTAGAAGAGGTAACCGCTAAAGAAGCAATTAGAGCACTGGACCAACACTTCGGAGACCCCTTCCAGAAGAAGACGGCCTACGAGCAGCTAGATAAGATTAACCAGAACCGGCTAACGTTTAAGGAGTTCTACAGACTGTTTAGAAAATATGCTATTAGAGCTAGAGTGTCCGACGACGAGCAGCTACACTTACTAAGGCAGAAGCTAAGCCCTAAACTGGCCGGAGCTATAGCTTCGGTGGAAGACGAAGACCTTAAGAGCTTCGTGCACCAAGCGAGGGTTACCGCTAGAAACCTAAGCGCCTATGCGAAATCGGCCCTTGCGCAAACCGATTTGGAAGCTATCGACGACGCCGACAACACAACCCCCTGCACCTTTCCAAAGAGCTCTACAGCAGCTATCTTATTCGCCACGTTCGTCGTTCGTCCCTACCTGCTATGTATGCGGAAAGCCTAGCTATATAGCTACGAGATGCTAAGCGACGGCTTAACAGAAGCAGGAGTATCGTGCTACGAAGCCGCAGCTGCCAAGAAAGACTATCCAAGCTATTAAGCCGGCTCCGAACGACACTAATAGTGTAGATAGTAGGGTGCTACTGCAGATCTTAGGAAAAGACTAGCTAGACGGATAGGCCCCCTATCTAGCATTAACAATAGGGCGCTGCTACGAACTACGTCGCTGGAAGAAGGAAGTATCAACAGTTGTAGCGATCCGCTCTTAGCAGCGTTGGAGGTAAATACAGAAACCGCTATTATCCTTCCAATTACTGTCTACCCTATCGAAGGCTTACACCGCCCCCTTTTGTTGAGGGCCTTTATTGACACAGGAGCGCTTATTGAAGCGGCGGTCTACTATCGATTAGTTCAGAAACTAATAAAAGGATACAGTTACCCGGTAGAGCTAGCGTCGCCGACGCGAATTTCAGCATACAACGGACAAGACACAGAGAGTGTTATACATTATGTGCCACTAAGGACTACTCTAGCTGGTCGCACTACGGAGGCAACGTTCCGAATTATAGATATTAGAAGGTTTGACATTATTATAGGACAGAAATAGATAAAGAACTAGAAAGCCGTTATTAACGTAGAAAAAGGCACACTCGGATTTAAAGCCCTGCAGAGTGGAGCTGCCGCCGTCGAGTTAGTTACCGCAGTCGCTACGAAACAGAATGTTACGACTATCGAAGCGGTCCGATAGATCGGTCCGACCCTCTAGACACGATTGGAATAATAAGCTTGGAAGTTTTAACGATCCTTGCGAGGTCGCTAGACAATAAGATTTACGCTATCTTAATAAAAGACATCGAAGACTACTAGAAGATAATAGCAGAAGAAGAAGTAGATCCGCTAGAAGTATTACCGAAAGAGCTCTATAGCTATACTAACGTGTTCTTAAAGGCTGACTCCAACCTCCTGCTGCTCTGCCGACCGGAATACAACAACAAGATCCGACTAAAGGAGGGAGCTACGCTACTAAGAACCGAGCCCCTAAGACGATTATCGCCGGCCGAGCTGGACTAAGTAGAGTTATTTGTTTGAGAAAACCTAGCGAAGAAGTTTATTACGCTGAGCTCCGCCGAGTATGCATTACCAATCCTTTTCGTACAGAAACCCAGAGGCGGCCTCCGACTATACGTAGACTATAGAGGTCTTAATAAGGTCACTAGAGAGAGACGTGTATCCACTGCCGCTAATCGATAAGACTATATAGCGTATAGCGAAGGCTAAGTAGTTCAGTAAGCTAGATATTCGCCAAGCTTTCTATCGACTAAGGAACGAAGAAGGAAGGACAGAAGATCTTACGACGTTCGCTACGCGTATAGGCAACTTTAAGTAGTTGGTAATGCCTTTCGGTCTTACCAACGCGCCGGCAGTATAGCAGCGTTTTATAAACTACATCTTTATAGACATGCTAGAACGATTCGTGTCTATCTACTTGGACGACATTCTTATCTACACCAATAGGACGAGAGAATAGCACACGGACCACATCGAGAGGGTGCTAACTAGGCTCCGCGAAGTTGGATTAAACGCGGACACGAAGAAGAGCGAGTTCTATTAGACCGAAGTCAAATATCTCGGTCTTATCGTTAGAAGAGAAGGAATTCGGATAGACCCTTAGAAGGTCGCCGCCGTAGCAGAATAGAAGCAGCCAAAATCCGAAACACTACCCAAATCAGAGCTTTTCTCGGGTTCTGCAGCTACTATCGGCGATTTATTAACGACTTCAGCAGGATAGCAAGACCCCTAAATAAGGCATTAAAGAAAGAGGCCGCTGGCCTATAGAATAAAAAGTGCATAGAGGATTTTAACCGACTGAAAGAGGCGGTGGCCTTAGCGCTAGTGCTGGCACACTTCCGACCAGAAAAGACGATCTATGTAGAAACGGACGCTTCCGACACAGTAACAGTAGGGGTCCTTTCTGAATACACTAACGACCGCGAGACCCTCTATCTAGTAGCCTTCTTTAGCAAGTCTATAACTAAGGCCGAACGGAACTACACTATCTACAATAAAGAACTATTAGCTATTATACAGGCGTTCGAGGAGTAGAAACCGAAGCTTATAGCTAGAAAGAGCACGGTATAGGTCCTTACGGACTACTAGTCACTGACCTATTTTATAAAGACGCAGAAGCTATCGCGCCGTTAGGCCTGGTAGGCCGCCTACTTATCCGGGTTCAACTTTAAGATTACCTATCGACTAGGAGCTTAAAACAGAAAGGCTAATGCACTAACGAAGAGAGAAGGGAAGACTAGCCGTACGAAGGAAGATCCGACACATGCTCCAGAAAGTATTGACCGAGCGGATAGTAGATGCCGAGGTGTTAAAAGAGGTAGGGGTCTGCGCAATAGAGCTAGAGACTAAGGAAGAGACTCTCTACAAAAAAGTAGAGCGGCTTAACCAGCAACAAAAGCTGGGCAAAACCATTTTAGGGAAGCTAATAGTTCCAGAAGAACTAATTACAGAGGTTATCTAGTTGGTCTATAGTTCTAAGGATGTCGGTTACGCCGGCTTAATAAAGACAATAGAAGCCGTAAGGACAATCTACTAGTTTCTGCGGATATTCGAGCAGAGACACCGGTTTATCGCTAATTGCTACATCTGCCGAGCCGCGAAGCTACGTTACGGCCTTCCGGCCGGTCTGTTAAAGCTACTTCTGATCCCCGAGAAAACCGTAGCAGCACATTACGATAGATTTCGTAACCGGCCTGCCGGATTCCGGTAGACATAATGCTACGCTTAATGTAGTAGATCGACTAAGCAAAGAGCGCTACTTTATCCCCTACCGAGCGAAGGATAAAGGAACTACTACAGAAGAGACAGCGAGAATGCTAATTTAGTACGTATAGAAACACTATAGCCTGCCGGACACTATCACTACGGATAGGGGTCCTTAATTTATCGCCGACGTATAGAAGGCCATCAACTACGCTCTCAGAATTCGCGGAAAGCTCAGTATAGCAGCTTACCCTTAGACCGACGGCCAGTCTAAAGTAGCTAACTACGAGATAGAGAAATATCTACAAATCTTCTGCAGTTATTATTAAGCAGAGTAGGTTAAGGTGTTGCCAATAGCCGAATTCTGCGCCAATTTAGCACGATCGGAAGCCACCTCGCCAGTGCCGTTTAAGATAACTTATAGTTCCCTTCTAAGAATAAGCTTCCAACTGCTCATAAACCCAGCTCTTCGGAACCTTCTATATACACTGCTACCTCGTCGAAGAGAGTCGCCCCCGCTGCAGCAGAAGCGCTCCGATCTTAGATAGAAGAAGCGATTAAGGTGGCGAAAGAGGCAATAGAATTAGCTTAGAAGAAGATAGTAACTCGAGCTAATAGGAGGCAGTCGCTAATAGAATTCGGAGAAGGCTAAAAGGTATAGCTTAACACGCGGAACCTAAGGCTAAAAGGCAACGCCAAGCTTAACCCCTAGCACGTAGGCCTGTTTAAGATAGTAGAAAAGAGGTCGCCAGTAACTTATCGGCTCTAGCTACCGAAATCGCTCTAGATCTACGATATCTTTTATTCGGATCTGCTAAGTTTAGACCCTAAAGACAGTTTTTCCGGATTAGGGGTTCGCTAAAACCCCTGCCAGTCGAGATAGATAGTAAAGAAGAAGAATAGGAGGTGGAAGATGTAACAGATATAAGAAAGATAAGAGGGTCTATCGAAGCAAGGATCTTATAGAAGGGATAGCCGGAAGACTATAAATAGTATCTAGTTAAGAATCTCTGGAACTTTGGTAGAGCTGCTAAAGGAGTTCTATACGCAGAATCCAAAGAGGCCGAAGCCTAAGTAGCTCCAAAGTTAATAGTTCCGGAAAAAGAGGATAAACCACGTCCGCTCTATTAGTAGAAAAACTGACAGATACGATCGTAGCGACGCGCTTGGCCGGAGTCCTCGACTCGGCCACTACCCACCACTGCAGGCGTGCTTCGTTGGCGTCCCTGCGCTTCGCCTTCGTGCAGCACTACCCGCCGGCTTGGCCGGACGGATTATAATAGCGAAGAACGAAGCCAACGCTACTAGGGCAGCTCGCGGTAGCGCTTAAGGCTATAGTAAGGAAGAAGAAGAAGAAGAAACGGCCGCTGCAGACAGATCTATATAGACCTCTATAGCTGTAAAGGGGCTTAGGAATCTTAGTTCAGAAACGTAAAGGTTAGGTATCTACATAAAGGAACTAATAGGCAGTTCCTTTGTCGTCTGCTGCTGTGCAATGTGTATCTACGAAGCCAAGCCAGCAATTTCCTCTGTGCAGGGATGCAAGGTTTACACTCTGTACAGAGGATTGGGAGTTCTCCCTCTGTACAGTAGTGCAGAGTTTTCCCTTTGTTTAGAGGGGCGGCAGTTTCCCTCTGTATAGGGCTATAGGGTTCTTCCTCTATATAGGAGTAGGGTTCTGTCGGTAATTCTTTTTCCGACTACTTAGCTCTACCCTTAATATTACGAGCTATTAACTAAACACCAGACTATTAACATAGTCTTCCACACCTTACGAGAAGAGGTCTCCTTTAAAGAATACTTACAACTAGACCTATTAGCAGAAGGAATGATTAACCTAATAACAACGATCCTAACCTTGCCCTACGAGTCTTCTTTACAGCAACGAACATCGTCCGCACAGGCATTCAACAAGTAAAGGAACTTAACCAACACATTGATAGCCTAGAAGCAAGGCTATTAGATAGCAAGGACTAGGTACAAGAGATAGAACGAAAGATTGCCAATCTTAAAATTAAGAAAGCCTAGACGTAAGGACAATTGCAGGAAGCTCTAAACCTAAGGACACAGAACACTACCAGAGAACCTACTAGCAAGAGAGTGGGCTGACCTAGAACTATTCTATAGAGACAGGGACAAGTTTAATAAATTTCGACTACAATTGTCAATTAAACTCTTAGCTAACGCAGACCACTTCCTAAACGAACAACAGAAGGTCTCGTACGCGTTCTCCCTCCTTGCTAGCAAAGCACTGCAACAGGTCTTACACTGGTTTAACCCAAAGACACTACAAGTTACATTGTCAGACGTTACTACCTTGCTTACCGCTCTCGACTCGGCCTTTGGTAACCTATACTGCAAGTCTACGGGCCTAGTAGCTAATCCGAACCCTTAAGTAAACTAACAAGCTATTCTCTAACTACTACGCACAATTCTTACAGGAAATCGGATACTGCGAGTACGACACAGAAGCCCAAAAAGTAGGCTTTGGTTGCTGGCCTAAGCACTGAACTTCTTACTAAGCTAGACCAAGAGCACGAATCTTTGTTATTTTACGAACTGGTTAACCCTCTGCCAACGCCTCGACAGTTCGTCGAAACCTGTTTCTTGAACATTATTAAAGCATGCGGCAACCTACTTAACAACCGTACAAAGCCAGCGTCTGATTACGACTCTTACTACCTTTACCTAAAACCAACCTAATCCTCCCTTAGCCCTACGACTTCCCCCTGCTGAACGGCAAACCTATAGACCTCAGTTTAAGCCAAGCTTTAAGACGGTCGACTTACCACAGAAGAAAGCAGCGTCGCCGTAATTCAACGTCTCTGTATGTACTGTAGGGGAGCTAAACTATATTGCAATTAACTGCCTAACTCTAATTATATCGCTGCAACAAGGCAGGCACACCCTTTCGGATTTCTCCGCAGCCGCCCCTAGCACTAAAGGAACAACACAAGGACTAGGGAAACGCTTAGGCCTGTCCAACAAGACGTCTAACAGGCAAGCATTTAGATCGACATCGTGACAATCTCTTCTTCTATAGTGCAATTCTGTACTAAGGCCAGAGGATAAGTTAACTT
>JACWNB010000081.1:0-26818 GCA_016165855.1 Pseudocercospora ulei
CTGTCACCGGCGGAACTGGCACTAAGGTAGAGGTGTTCGTGATCGCGAAAAACCTTAGCGAAGAAATTTATTACCCGAGTTCTGCTGAATACGCGTTACTGATTCTTTTCGTAAGGAAACTAGGGGGTAGTCTGCGACTCTGCGTAGACTATCGAGGCTTAACGAGGTTACTAAGAGAGACGTATACCCGCTGCCGCTGATCGATAAGACTATACAGCGCGTAGCAAAGGGCTAAGTGGTTTAGCAAGCTAGACATCCCCGCTAAGCGTTCCATCGACTAAGAAACGAAGCAAGGGCAAACAGAGGACCTTACGACGTTCGCGACGCGTATAGGCAATTTCAAGTAGTTGGTAATGCCTTTCGGACTTACCAACGCGCCGGCGGTGTAGCAACGCTTTATAAACTACACACTTTATGGACATGTTGGAACGGTTCGTGTCTATCTACCTGGACGACATCCTTATCTATACAGATAGAACGAGGGTTTTGTGAGAGCAACACACGGACCACATCAAGAAGGTGTTGACTAGGCTCCGCGAGGCCGGACTGAACGCGGATACGAAAAAGAGCGAGTTCTATCAAACCGAGGTTAAATATCTCGGTCTTATTGTCGGAAGAGATAGAATTCGTATAGACCCCTTAAAGGCAGGGGGGCCGCCGTCGCCGAATGGAAGCAGCCGAAATCCAGAAACACTACGCAAATTAGAGCGTTTCTCGGCTTCTGCAGCTACTATCGCAACAGTTTATTAAGGACTTTAGCAAGATAGCGAGACCCCTAACGAAGCGTTAAAGAAAGAGGCTGCCGGCCTGTAGAATAAGAAGTGCACGGAGGCCTTCAACCGGCCTGAAAGAAGCGGTGGCCTCTGCGCCAGTTCTAGCAACACTTCCGGCCGGAAAAGACGATCTACGTAGAAACGGACGCTTCCAATACAGTGACGGCAGGGGTCCTTTCTTAATACGGAAGACGATGAAACCCTTTATCTAGTGGCTTTCTTTAGCAAGTCCATAACGGAAGCCGAGCGAAACTACGCTATCTATAATAAGGAGCTGCTAGCGATTATTCAGGCGTTCAAGGAGTAGAAGCCAGAGCTTATAGCTAGAAAGAGCACGGTCCAGGTCCTTACGGACCACTAGTCGCTAACCTACTTTATAAAGACGCAGAAGCTCTTACGACATTAAGCACAGTAGGCTGCCTACCTATCCGGAATTCGACTTTAAGATTACCTATAGACCAGGGGCTTAAAACAGAAAGGCTAACGCACTAACGCAAAGAGAAGGGAAAACTAGCTGCGCGAAAGAAGATCCAAACATGTTTCAGAAGGTGCTGACCGAGCGGATAGTAGACGCAGAGGTGCTAAAAGAGGTAGGGGTCTGCGCAGTGGAACAGGCCCCTAAGAAAAGAGACTCTCTACGAGGAGGTAGAACGGCTTAATCAGCGGCAGAATCTCGGCAGGACAGGCTTAGGGAAGCTGATAGTCCTGGAAGAGCTGGTTACAGAGGTTATCCAACTGGTCTATAGCTCTAAGGACGTTGGTTACGCCGGCTCAAAGAAGACGATAGAAGCTATAAGGACGATCTACTGGTTTCCGCGGATCTACGAACGGATCCACCGATTTTATCGCTAACTGCCACGCGTGCAGAGCCGCGAAACTACGCTACGGCCTTCTAGCAGGCTTATTTAAGGCCACTGCCGATCCCTGAGAAACTAATAGCAAGCACATTACGATAGATTTCGTAACCGGCTTGCCGGATTCAGACAGATACGATGCCACCCTTAACGTTAGTAGATAGGCTGAGCAAAGAACGCTACTTTATCCCCTGTCGAGCGAGAAACGAAGGAACGACTGCGGAAGAGACAGCAAGAATGCTAGTTAGACACGTGTGGAAGCACTATAGCCTGCCGGACACTATCACTACGGATAGGGGTCCTTAATTCACTGCCGACGTATAGAAAGCTATTAATCAAAACCCTCGGAATTAGTAGAAAGCTCAGTACAGCAGCTTACCCTTAGACCGACGGCCAGTCTGAAGTGGCTAATCGCGAGATAGAGCGATATCTGCGAACCTTCTGCGGCTATTATTAAGAAAAGTAGGTCGAGGCATTGCCGATAGCCGAATTCTGCGCGAACTTAGCACAGTCGGAAGCAACGTCGCTGGCGCTGTTCGAGATAACGCATAGATAAGGTCTTCCAAGAATAAGCTTTCAGCCGCCAAACGAACCCAGCTCTACGGAACTATCCACCGCTATGTCGTCAAAGAGAGTCGCTGCCGCAGTGGCAGAAGCGCTACGATCTTAGATAGAAGAAGCGATTAAGGTAGCGAAAGACGCGATGGAATCGGCTTAGAAGAAGATAGTAACTCGAGCTAATAGGAAAAAGGAGGCTGCTAGAATTCGAAGAAGGCCAAAAGGTATAGCTCAATACGCAAAACCTAAGGCTAAAAGGCAACGCCAAGCTCAATCTACGCTACGTAGGCCTGTTTACGATAGTGGAAAAGAGGGTCGCCGGTGACCTATCGGCTCCAGCTACCGAAATCGTTCCGGATCCACGATGTCTTCCACTTAGACCTGTTAAGCTTAGACCCTGAAAACGGCCCTGCTAGAACAGGGGTTCGCCGAACCCCTGCCAATCGAGATGGACGATAAGGAAGAGAGTGGGAGGGTAGAAAGACGTAATAGACGTAAAGCAGACGAGGGGGTCCATTAAAGCGAGGATCTCGTAGAAGGGGTGGCCGGAAGACTATAAATAGTATCCGGTCGAGAACCTGCGGAATTCAGCAGAGCTGCTAAGAGAGTTTTACGTATAGAACCCGAAGAAGCCGAAACCCGGATATGCTCCGAAACTGACAACCTCCGGAAGAGGTGGAAGAAAAAAAAGAAGAAGGCCGCGTCCGCTCTACCGGCGCAGAAGCTGATAAAGACGATCGTAAAAACGGTCGCTTTCGGGGAGGTCTTTAACTTCCACCGCTACCCACCACCGGTTTGACGCGGCCACCACCTACTGTAGCGTGCTAGCGCCGCCGACCCTGTAGTAGGTAAAGGCTTTGGTCTGAAGAGAAAAAGAAGAAGAAAAAAACGGCGCCGTAGAAAGATCTATATAGACCTCCGTCTAGACGAACGCACAGAACAGCCACGCCTCCGCAGCTCAGATAACCCGCGGATTAGATCAGATGTCGCCGATTACATAAACGCCAAGTAAATGGACTTCAGACACCGACGACGTAAGAAATTTAAGAAGCGATAAAGAAAACGACGTTTTTGATAGAAGACAGAAGAAATGAACATTAGCGTTAGAGTCACATTTTAAGGGGATTTCGAGAAGGAGTGACGACGAATCAAAAAAAACAAAAGTGGAGATTTTCGGATAGATAGGGTAACTAAGGCGGTCCTATCGAGGGCGACCGCTGGTAAGGGAGGGGGGGTAGTATTTGCGGGCGGTGGAAAGAGGTGGGACAGATTTGATAGGGTGGACCCCTGGATTCCGCTTTCGGCCCCTTCCGGGATTTAGGTTCTGGACAACGTAGAGCCGGGCCTTGCACCACCACCGAGAAAGTAGGATGACACCTCAGGACACGGAAGCCCCCACTACTACATAGATTCCACTTTCCCTCCTCAGTTCGAGATATAGTAGTTATCAAAACAGCGCGTATTGAACCTTATCTTGCGCGCATCATCGGATCTACGCGCGATTTCGCGTAAGCGCTTAGCGGTTTCTATGCAGTAACTCTCGCTTAGGGTGCACGAAGCTACTTAAGGTCTTCGTCTTCTACAGAAGCTATAGCTGCGGCCACGTTTAGGGTTTCAGCTAGACTGTCCTTAGTAGGTAGAGCTGCTTATCTTCCGACACTCTGGCTCTAATAGCATATTATTTCGGAACAGTCCGTAGAATTCCTTGAACGTGACTGCCGGTCTTCTGTGTTAAAAATTTTATCCAGTTGCTTACGGGCTGTCTTCTTTTGGAATAGATCTCCAAAGCGTTGATCTAGCGCTGTATTAATCGCTTCTTTGGCGGTTACCGTCTTCTAGGTCCGCTACTAGCGAAAAAATGCTTTACCTTCCGGTCGCGATCTAGGTATGCAACCTGTCTGTCTTTACTATTTCCGGCGTAATCGCGGTCTATCTTGTTTCTTTATCTTTTTCTTAAATGCCTCCTAGTCTTTAGGGTCTCTG
Organism: Pseudocercospora ulei; assembly: GCA_016165855.1. NCBI lineage: Eukaryota > Fungi > Ascomycota > Dothideomycetes > Mycosphaerellales > Mycosphaerellaceae > Pseudocercospora > Pseudocercospora ulei. The sequence continues at coordinate 4,169 of JACWNB010000081.1, forward strand.
CCTCTAAACGCTGGTAGGTCCGGTAGTAACGTTATTAAGGTGCTACCTTAACTGTAGGGCCGCCAGTAAGGCGGTCTCTGCTTGTTTCTTCTCGATGTAGTGGCAGTGCTAACAACGTCGCTGCCTCTTTCTTAGCTAACTAAGTCTTTATCGCCTTTAGTTATGCTAGTCAATTCGCTGCTTGGTTTTTTAAAACACACGTCGATAATAGTTTTTCTACTAACTCCCTCTCTGCTATTACTGCTTCTATTTCTTCTCTTAGTCTCCTGTTTTCTTCCGTTGTAAACCCTATAAAACTTCTTTTTAACGAAAGGTAATAATGTCGAATACCTTCTCTGCTTCTATGTTCTGTAAGATATTCTCCCTATCTTATGCGGTGGTGCGTGTGTACAGTTCGGTATAGCTCTCTATGCCCTTTCTCGCTTTATCTATCTCTTCTTCGTGTAAGGCCCTTAGTAGCTATTCTATTGTCGAGGATGCTAGTACGCCTATTCCCTCGGTCTGTCAGTCTTTCTCTTTCCGCTACGGTCTATAACGCCGCCCTCTCTACTGTTAAGAAGCTCTCTATAGCTTTCTTATAGTGCTGGTGTTTGGTTTGGTATATGTAGTGCGCGTGCGTTATTTTAGGTATCCGGATTGTTTAAACAACGGTCCCTTCCGCGTAGCGCGATTAGTGTAAATAAGTAAGCAAATTCGAGATATAATAATCTGGGCATGCAGATATAATTCGAATACAGCCTCTTTAATAACTATATCTCGAACTACAGGAGGGAAAGGAATCTATATAGTAGTAGGTAATAGCTTTAGGAGGCGGTGTGCCAAGGCCCGCTCGGTCCAGAAGAGTCCGAGCCGAGATTCCAATGGAGGGTCTACGACCTATTACTTAGTCCTACCCTTTTTCTGCCGCTACAACAGTAAGGGAGGGGGTAGTGTTTGCAGCGGCAGAAAGGGGTAGGACTAAGCGATAGCGGTAGACCCTTGGAATTTTCGGCTCTGGCCCTTCCAGACACGAGCCGGCCTTGGCACACCGCCCCTAAAGCTCTTACCTACCACTATATAAAGATTTCCTTTCCCTCCTTAGTTTCAAGATATAGTTTATTAAAAAGGCTGTATTAAATTATATCTGCGTGCCCTGGGGATCAGAAATCAACACTGCGACTACGGGACATTAGGGGGGAAGGCATTAGCGCCTAAGAACGCCAACAAACCCCTGTATAGCGCTAAGATTAGCTCAAAGCCGGAATACGAATACCAGAATACCTAGACCTATTCGAGCCAAACTTCAGCCTCGAAACTGCCACTTACACCAAGGAGAAAGGAATTAACTATAACATCTAGCTAGAGCCCTGTCCAGATAGGAGCCTGCCCAGAGTACTGTACAGCCTACTGTACGGCATGTCCTCTAGACGAACTCCTAGTACTGCGCAAGACACTGGACGATCTACTTGCTAAGGTTTCATTCGCGTAAGTACATCGTCCGTAGGAGCCCTAGTGCTTTTTGTCTATAGGCGAGGGCAGGCCCGGCTTACGTTTCTACATAGACTATAGAGGCATTAACGCGATTACCAAGAAGGACTGGTACCCTCTACCCCTTATTAAGGAGACTCTCGGACGGATCAGCAAGGCAAAGTAGTTTACTAAGCTTAATCGTAGTCTCGGCTTTCTACAAGATACGGATTAAGGAAGGCTATAAATAGAGAACTGCCTTCCGTACGAGATATAGTCTTTTTCGAGTAGTCTTGTTACCCACCCCCCTTTGGCCTTGCTAACGCACCAGCAACCTTCTAGAGGTACATTAACAGGTCACCCTGCAAGGATATTACTACTAGACGAAACCTGCTCGGCGTACTTCGACGATATCTGGTATTTACAGACAGCACCTATGCAGACTATATACCAGGTACGTTAAGAAGGTACTAGATCGACTGCAACAGGCTAGCTTGTACCTCGACATCGACAAATGTGAATTCAGGGTACAGCGTACGAAATACCTAGGGTTTATTATTAAGGCAGTGGAAAGGCATTAGTAGATAGATAGGAAGAAGATTAATACTATTAAGCAATAGAAGCCCGCCTACGAGCATCAAGGGCGTACGAGGAATTCCTTAGGTTTGCCAACTTCTACAACCAGTTTTATAAGGAACTACTCGGAGATCGTACGTTTCCCTAGTCGAGCTAACATACAAGGACAAAGCATTTAAGTAGACAGGACGAGTATAATAGGAGCTTTAACCAGGCTAAAGGAGCTCTTTACTATAGGACTGAACGCTTGCCGCCTTCGACCTAGTAATGTACAACGATACTGCGAAAACTAACTCCTTAGGGTGCTATATAGGGGGTATCCTATTATAGGGTAGGCTTACAGACGGACTTCTGTACCTATGCGCGTACTTCTCCAAGAAGAACTTCCTAGCTAAGTGCAACTACCCTATCTATAACAAGGAATTGCTAGCATGTTCGACGTAGACAGTGTTGCGAAGCGTAGGATAGCAGAACTCCGCTCAAAAAACGTTCGAATCTAAGTTCCTCGCCCCTAACCGACTACAAGAACCTGAACTAAGTAACTTTACGCAACCCTAGAAGCTGTCTAAGAGACAATACGTACGATAGGCGATGTACCTAAGCCGCTTTACATATAAAACTCTAGTATCGTAAGGGAAAGGACAACAGCAAGGCCGATACGCTATCTAGACAGGATTAGGACATGTGTAAACGACGTACGAGGACGACTGGCTGAAATTACAAACATTCTAGATGTTTAAGAAAAGAGCTAGGCGAAGGGACTATCCGCCTAGCAGCGACATTTATATAGTGAACCCCTAACTGCAGGCATAGGAAGAGGCAGTAGAAAAGGACGACGTATACCGAGGGGGCCTATATAGCGATCTAAGGAGGACAGCGGAAGCTCCTAGCAGAGCTTTACCCTTAAGGTATCAGCAGCAGAGTGCACAGTAGACGAGGAGAACACTAACCTAAAGTTTAGGAATCATGGATTTAGGTCCCGGCAGACGAGAAAGCTCTGTACAAGCTTAATACAAACGGGCGCAAATAATTCTATAGCGACCGGGCACCTAGGGCGCGAGAGACGTACAGCATCGTCGCTAGGGACGAATCGACTACTAGCCGGCAATAGCAAAGGACATCTGTAGGTTCGTACAGAACTGCGATGTCTGCAGATGGACGAAGCCCTAGCGTAAACTAAAAGCATAGGCTGCTGAAACCCCTACTAATACCGGACCGCCCCTAGCAAGACCTAACAGTAGACTTTATTACGGACCTCCCTAAGACGCGGACGGACGGCAGAACATTATAGTAGTTACAGACACAGGCTAACGAAAGGGGGTAATATTGGAAAGGAATAGACTCTATTGCAGCTAAAGACCACTGCTTAGACATTTATACAGTACGACGTTTAGCAAGTACGGGTTTCCCTAGGTTAATTTGTATCGGACCGGGGGGGGGGGGGGGGGGGGGGGTATACAGTTTACGAGTTAGATCTAGGTAAGAGTATATTAATTGTTTAAACGTAGAACGTCGCCTTTTAACCGCATAGCACCTGCAGACGGACTGCGCACGATAGAGAGGGTCAATTTGACGTGTGGAAGCGTACCTCTATAGCGTTACGTTTAACTATAAACTAGAGCAAACTGGAACTACCTTCTCCCTATAGCGGAGCTGGCTCGCATTAAACAGACCCGTACGGCTGAAACGCTACTGGATTGTCCCCCCTTCTTTTATAGCCTACGGATACGACCACTCCCCTGCTCCTGATCCGGGCACGCAGATATGATTCAATACGGCCTTTTTGATGACTATATCCTCGAACTGAGGAGGGAAAAAGGAATCTATATAAGTGGTGGTGGTAGGCTTTGATGGTGTGTGGTGCCAAGCCCCGGCTCGGTCCGACGGGTCCGAGCCGAAATTCCAGGGTCCACCCCACCAATCTGTCCCCACCTCTTTCCACCGCCGCAACACTACCTCCCCTCCCTTAGAGCAACCAGCGGTCGCCCTCATTCGACCGCTTAGTCACATTATCTATCCGAAAATCTCCACTTTTTTTTTTTTTTTTTTTGTTTCGTTATCTCCTTCTCTCGAAAGTCCCCTCTGACTGTGATGTTTACCTCTTCCGTCTTCTATTAAAAACAACGTTCTCTTTATTTTCCTCACGTTATCTGGCATCTGAAGTCCTTCACTTGGCGTTCATGTAATCGGTGCGCCTGATCCGTGCCATCTGATCTGAGCTGTGGTTTAGTATCTGAGGCTGCGGCGTGTTTGGTCTGTGCGCTGCTTCCTCGAGGTCCATTATAGATACCCGTCCGCGGCTCCGTACTTCCTTCTTCTTCTATTCTTTCTTTTCCACCTATGGTCTCCATCCATCGTCGCGGGGGTCGGCGGCTGGGGCTGCGGTGGCACGCTACGGCGTGCGCGGCCTACCGACCACTACGATCTGCCTGGAGCTATAAGCAGCGATCGTTTTTCATCGGCTTCCCGCGCCTAGTGGAGCGGACGCTGCTTTTGTTATTGAAGGATCGGCTTCAGATCCATTCGGCTTCGGCTTCTTCGGATTAGAGCCATTCCGGCTTCGGCTTCTTCGGATTCCGCGCGTAAAGTCTCTTAACAGCTCCTCCGAATTTCGCAGGTTTTCGACCGGATACCATTTATAGCTCCTTCCGCCCGGCCCACCCCTATTCTACGAGATCCTCGCTTTGATGGACCCTCTCATCTTCTTTACGTCCATAGATTACGTTCTTCTACCTCCTACTCCTCTTTATCACCGTCTATCTTACTGGTGGAGGTTCGGGTAGGGCGCGGGGTCTGGGGGGGGGGTTCGGCGAACCCTTGCTCCGGAAGGCCGTCCTTAGGTCCAGGCTTAGCAGATCTAAAATGGAAAACGTCGTAGATCCGGAACGCCTTCGGCAGCTCTGAGCCGATAAGTCCCGGCGACCTCTTTTCTATTTTATCTTGAATGGACCTACGTAGCGTAGATTGAGCTTGGCGTTGCCTTTCATGCCTTAGGTTTCGCGTGTGTTGAGCTATACCTTTTTGGCCTTCCTCGAATTCCATCAGTTGACCGCTTCTTATTAGCTCGAGTTACTATCTTCTTCTAAGTCGATTCCATCGCGTCTTTCGCCACTTTGAATCGCTTCTTCCATCTGAGATCGTAGCGCTTCTGCCGCCGCGGCGGCGACTCTCTTCGACGACGTAGCGGTGGAATGGATTTTCCGCGGAGCTGGGTTCGTTTGGCAGCTAAAAGAGCTTATCCTCGGAAGATAGCCGTGCGTTATCTCGAACGGCGCCCAGCGACGCTCGACTTTCTGACCGTGCTGGAGTTCGCGCAGAATTCAGCTATTAGCAGCATCTTCAACCCACTTTTTCTTGATAGTGGCCGCAGAAGGTTCGCAGATATCGCTCTATCTTACGGTTAGCGACTTTAGACTGACCGTTGGTTTGAGGTGAGCGGGCGGTGCTAAGCTTTCTAGAAAATAAATTCCGAGAGCTTGGTTGTATAGCTTTCTTTTAAATACGTCGGCGGTAAATTGAGGACCCCTGTCCGTAGTAATAGTGTCCGGCAGGCTATAGTGCTTCTATACGTGTTGAATTAACATTCCGTGCGGTTTTCTTCTGCAGTTAGTTCCTCTTCGTCTCTCGCTCGAGCAGGGGATGAAGTGTCGTTCTTTGCTATCGCACTACATTTAGCCTATCCACTACGTTAAAGGTAGGCATCGTATCTATCGGAATCCGGCAGGCCGGTTACGAAATCCATCGTAATGTGCTGCTATGGTTTCTCGGGGATCGGCAGTAGCTTCAATAAGCACTGCCGGAAGGCCGTAACGTAGCTTCGCGGTTTCTGCACACGTAGCAATTGGCGATAAATCGGTTGGATCCGTTCGTAGATCCGCGGAAACCATAGACCGTCCTTATAGCTTCTATCGTCTTCTTTGAGGGCCAGCGTAACCAACGTCTATAAGAGTTATGGACCAGCTGGATGACTTCTGTAATTAGTTTCTTCCGGAACTATCATCTTTCCTAAGCCGGTTTTGGCCGAGTTTTCTGTTGCTGGTTAAGCTGTTCCAACAGCACCACCCTTTCGTAGAGAGTCTTTTCCTAGGGGCCGGTTCTACCGCGTAGACCCCTACCTCTTTCAATACCTCTGCGTCTACCATCCGCTCGGTCAACACCTTCTGGAACATGTTCGGATCTTTCCTTCGCGCGGCTCGTCTTCCCTTCTCTTCGCGTCAGCGCGTTTAGTCTTTCCGTTTTGAGCCCCTAGTCGATAGGTAATCTTAAAGTCGAATCCTGATAAGTATGCAGCCTACCGAGCTTGGCGACGTAAGAGCTTCTGCGTCTTTATAAAGTAGGTCAGCGACTGGTAGTCCGTAAGAACCTAGAACCGTGTGCTTTTTCCAGCTATAGCTCCGTTTCCACTCCTCGAAAGCCTGAATAATCGCTAGCAGCTCCTTATCGTAGATAGCGTAGTTTCCGCTCGGCTTCGCTTATTAACTTGCTAAAGAAAGCTACTAGATGGAGGGTTTCGTCGTTACTGTATTAAGAAAGGACTCCTGCCGTCAACTGTGTCGGAAGCGTTCGTTTTTTCTACATAGATCGTCTTTTCTGGTCGGAAATGCGCCAACACTAAGTGGCAGAGGGCCACTGCTTCTTTTCAGCCGGTTAAAGCTTCCGTGCACCTTTTATTCTATAGGCCGGCGGCCTCTTTCTTTAGCGCCTCGTTTAGGGGCCTCGCTATCTTGCTAAAGTCCTTAAATAAACCGTTAATAGTAGCTGCAGAATCCGAGAAACGCTCTGATTTGCGTAGTGTTTCCGCAATTTTTCGGCTGCTTCCACTCCGCGACGGCGGCGACCTTTGCGGGGTTCCATACGAATTCCATCTCTTTCCGACGATGAGACCGAGATATTTGACCTCGGTTTGATAGAACTCGCTCTTCTTCGTGTCCGCGTTTAATCCCTACCTTGCGGAGCCTTTTCAAAACCTCTCTTAATGTGGTCCTGTGTGTTTGCTCTCTCGGTTCTATCTGGTGTAGATAGGATGTCGTCCAAGTAGATGACACGAACCGTTTTCCAGCATGTCTATAAAAGTGTGGTTTTAAAGCGTTGCCACACTGGCCGGCGCATTGGTAAGTCCGAAAGGCATTACCAACCCACTTGAAATTGCCTATAGTGGCGTAGCGACGTCGCGAAGGTCTTCCTGTTTGTGTCTTCTTCGTTCCTTAATCGATAGAAATGCTTTAGCGCATATCCAGCTTACTGAACCACTTAGCCTTTGCCAACTCGTTTGTATAGTCTTATCGATCAGGAGGTAGCGGATATACATCTCTCTTGTAACCGTTATTAAGGCCTCGATAGTCGTACGCAGAGTCGCAGACCACCCCCTAGTTTTTCCTTACGAAAGAATCGGTAACGCGTATTCGGCAGAACTCGGCGTAATAAACTTCTTCGCCAGGTTTTCGCGAACAAACACCTCTACTTGTCCAGTTTCGGCCGGTGACAGTCGTCTTAGGGGCTCGGTTCTTGGGCAGCGTAGCTCCCTCTTTCAGTCGGATCTTGTTGTTATATCTTCCGGTCGATAGAGCGGCAGGAGGTTGGAGTCGGCTTTTGAGAATCACGTTAGCGTAATCGGGGAGAGCTCCGCCGGTAGCACCTCCAGCGGTCCACTTCTTCTTCCGCCATTTATCTTCCGGTAGTCTTCGATGTCTTTTATCGAGGATAGCGTAGATCTTATTATCCGCGACTTTCGCGAGGGTCGTTTATGCTTCCGAACTCATTATTCCGACGTGACCAGGGGTTCGGAGCGTCGGACGGAGTTACATTGGCAGCCGCGGCTCTCGATTCGGTGGTGACGGCGCTGTCACCTCAGGTTTTGAATCTGATCGTTCCTTTATCTACGTCGACGATAGCTTTCTGGTTCTTGTTTATCCATTTTCTCTGCCCTATAATGATGTCAAATCTTCCGATATCCTAATCCGAACGTTGCTTCTGTAGTTCGACCAGCTAGTGTAGTCCTTAATGGCACGTAGTGCGTAACGCTTTCCGTGTCTTTGTCCGTTTTATGCCGGAATCCGCTTCCAGCGACGCCAGCTCCACCGGATACTATATCCGTTTATCAGCTGTCTGAACCAGCCGGTGGTTGATCGCTGCGGCCGATAAGACTTCCGGTATCGATATAAGCTCTAGCTAAAGAATGTTTTGCAGCGACTTCTTAACAAGGTGGAGCTCGATAGGAAGGATTATCCACCGGTTCCACAGTGTTCGCTTCTACGGCTTGCGCGAGCGGATCGCTGCAGCTGTTGATGCTTTCTTCTCGTGTCGATTCCGTCCATCGCGGTGTGCCTAATTGTTAATGCTGGTAGGTGTCCTATCCGTCTAGCTGGTTCTTTTACTATAATCCTTAACTGCACCCTACCGTCCGCACTGTCAGTATCGTTTTCGGGCGCCGGTTTCCATAGCTTTGTATGGTCTTCCTCGGTGGCTTGCTGCGGCTGCGGCTGCGCTGCTGCACTTATAACACGATACTCCTGCTTCTGCTTATCCGATGCTTGGCAGCTCGCAGCGATGTAGCCAGGCTTTTCCGCACGCGAAACAGGTGGGGGACGAACGGCGGTCGCGGCACGTAAGGCGGCTGGGGGCCGCGTCGGAAGGGCGCGGGGGCTCTGGTTGTCCGATATCAGCGACGTGCGACTTACGGCTTCTGAACCGATTCTCGTGATTTTCGGGGCGTAAGCGCTTAAGTTTCTCTGGCGTTGACCCTCGTTTAATGCACGAAGCCCTCCAGGTCTTCGTCTTCCCAGACGCCATAGGCGGCGGCCAGTTTCATGGGTTCAGCTTCTGCCTTAATAGGTAGAGCTGCCTTATCTTCCGCCACTCGGGCCCTTAATCGCATATTTTCTGCACAATACGTAGAATTCCTTAAACGTCTGCCGGTTTCTTGTTGATCTTATCTAGCTGCTTACGGGCTGTCTTCTTTCGGAATAGGTCTCCGAAGCGTTGATCTAGCGCTTTGATCGCTTCTTCGGCGGTTACCTCTTCTAGGTCCGCTACTAACGGAGCACGCTTAAATAAGAATTCGCCTTCCAGGTCGCGCCTCTAAATAAGGCAATCTGTCTTCTTCGGCTGCTTAATGCGTGATCGCGGCTCATCTTATTCTTGATCTTCTTCTTGAACGCCCTCCTATTCTTCAGAGTCTCCTCTAGCGCAAACCGTTGGATCTGTTAGTTAACGTATTAACGTGGCCACAACCATTGACTATAGCCCACTGGTAATGCGGTCTTAAGCGTGGGTTCTCGGCCGCGGTTGGCGAACGACGATTTCGCGCTGCTTCTATATTAGCCTAGCTGATCCTTCAGCTCCTTTAGTTTTTCGCCAGTCGAATTCGACGCTTGGTGTTCTAACACGTGCGACGCTAGTCTCTGGCCGATTCCTTTTCGGCCCTTACCGTCTCTAATTCCTCTCTTAGCTGTCTGTTCTCTTCCAGCGTTCGTGACAGAACAGCTGGAAGAGAACAGACAGCTAAGAGAGGAAGTAGAGACGGTAAGGGCCGAAAAGGAATCGGCAGGAGACTATCGTCGACGTGTTAGAACACCCAAGCGTCGAATCGACTGGCGCAACTAAAGGAGCTGAAGGATCAGTCTAGCTAATATAGAAGCAGCGAAATCGTCGTTCGCCCACCGGCGGCGAGAAACCCACGCTAAGACCGCCTTACCAGTGGCCTATAGTCAAGGTGGCACGTTAATAACGTTACTACCAGATCCACCGGTTTTTCGGTAGAGGAGACTCTGAAGCATAGGAGGCGTTCAAGAAGAAAGGATCAAGAATAAGATGAGCCGCGATCACGCATTAAGCAGCGAAGAAGACAGATTGGCCTATTTAGGAGGCGCGACTGGAAGGCGAAGCGTTTCTCGTTAGTAGCGGACCTAGAAGAGGTAACCGCCGAAGAAGCGATCAAAGCGCTAGATCAACGCTTCGGAGACCCTATTCCGAAAGAAGACAGCCCGTAAGCAGCTAGATAAGATCAACCAGAACCGGCAGACGTTTAAGGGAATTCTACGGTTTGTTCAGAAAATATGCGATTAGGGCCCGAGTGGCGGAAGATAAGCAGCTCACCTATTAAGGCAGAAGCTGAACCCTGAACTGGCCGCCGCTATGGCGTCTGTGGAAGACGAAGACCTGGAGGGCTTCGTGCATTTAAACGAGGGTCACCGCGAGAAACTTAAGCGCTTACGCGAAATTACGAGAATCGGTTCAGAAGCCGTCGCTGTCGCTGATGCGGACAACCAGAGCCCCCGCGCCCTTCCGACGCGGGCCCCCAGCCGCCTTATACGTGCCGCGACCGCGTCGTCCCCACCTGTTTTTTCGCGTGCGGAAGCCTGGCCACATCGCTGCGAGCTGCCAAGCCATCGGATAATGCAGAAGCAGGAGTATCGTGTTATAAGGCAGCCGCCAGCCGCAGCCGCAGCAACCACGAGGAAGACCATACAAGCTATGGAACCGGCGCGCGAACGATACTGACAGTGCGGACGGTAGGGTGCAGTTAAGGATTATAGGAAAAGACCCAGCTAGACGGATAGGCCCCCTATCCAGCATTAACAATAGGGCACCGCGCTGGAGCGAATCGACACGAGAAGAAAGCATCAACAGCTGCAGCGATCCGCTCTCGGCAGCCGTAGAAGCGAACACGGAAACGGTGATAATCCTTCCCTATCGAGATCCACCTTGTTAAGAAAGTCGCGCAAACCACTTTAGCTAAGAGCTTTTATCGATACCGGAGCTCTTATCGGCGCAGCGATCCACCACCGGCTGGTTTCAGAAGCTGATAAACGGATATAGCTATCCGGTGGAGCTGGCGTGCGCCGACGCGGATTTCGGCATATAACGGACAAGACACGGAAAAGCGTTACGCACTACGTGCCATTAAGGACTACACTAGCTGGTCGAACCACAGAAGCAACGTTCCGGATTATGGATATCGGAAGATTTGACATCATTATAGGGCAGAAATGGATAAAGAACCAGAAAGCTATCGTCGACGTAGATAAAGGAACGATCAGATTCAAAACCCGAGGTGACAGCGCTGTCACCACCGAATCGAGAGCGCGGCTGCCAATGTAACTCCGTCGATCCCGATCGCTCCAAACCCCTGGGTTACCGTCGGAATAATGAGTTCGGAAGCTATAACGACCCTCGCAAAGTCGCCGGATAATGAGATCTACCGCCATCTCGATAAAAGGACATCGAAGACTACCGGAAGATAATGGCGGAAGAAGAAGTGGACCCGCTGGAGGTGCTACCGGCGGAGCTCTACGATTACGCTAACATATTCTTAAAAAGCCGACTCCAACCTCCTGCCGCTCTATCGACGGAATATAACAACAAGATCCGACTGAAAGAGGGAGCTACGCTGCCAAGAACCGAGCCCCTAAGACGACTGGTCACCGGCCCGAACTGGACTAAGTGGAGGTGTTTTGTTCGCGAAAACCTGGCGAAGAAGTTTATTACGCCGAGTTCTGCCGAATACGCGTTACCGATTCTTTTCGTAAGGAAAACTAGGGGGTGGTCTGCGACTCTGCGTAGACTATCGAGGCCTTAATAAGGTTACCAAGAGAGATGTGTATCCGCTACCTCTGATCGATAAGACTATACAAACGAAGGTGGCTAAGGCTAAGTGGTTCAGTAAGCTAGATATTCGCTAAGCATTCTATCGATTAGGAACGAAGAAGGACAAACGGAAAGACCTCGCGACATTCGCTACGCATATAGGCAATTTCAAGTGGTTGGTAATGCCTTTCGGACTTACCAATGCGCCGGCAGTGTGGCAACGCTTTATAAACCACACTTTTATAGACATGCTGGAACGGTTCGTGTCTATCTACTTGGACGACATCCTTATCTACACACAGATAGAACGAGAGAGCAACACACAGACCACATTAAGAGAGTTTTGAAAAGGCTCTCCGCAAGGTAGGATTAAACGCGGACACGAAGAAGAGCGAGTTCTATCAAACCGAGGTCAAATATCTCGGTCTCATCGTCGGAAGAGATGGATTCGTATGGACCCCGCAAAGGTCGCCGCCGTCGCGGAGTGGAAGCAGCCGAAATCCGGAAACACTACGCAAATCAGAGCGTTTTTCTCGGATTCTGCAGCTACTATTAACGGTTTATTAAGGACTTTAGCAAGATAGCGAGGCCCCTAAACGAGGCGCTAAAGAAAGAGGCCGCCGGCCTATAGAATAAAAGGTGCACGGAAGCCTTTAACCGGCTGAAAGAAGCAGTGGCCTCTGCACTAGTGTTGGCGCATTTCCGACCAGAAAAGACGATCTATGTAGAAACGAACGCTTCCGACACAGTGACGGCCGGAGTCCTTTCTTAATACAGTAACGACGAAACCCTCCATCTAGTAGCTTTCTTTAGCAAGTTAATAAGCGAAGCCGAGCGGAAACTACGCTATCTACGATAAGGAGCTGCTAGCGATTATTCAGGCTTTCGAGGAGTGGAAACCGGAGCTTATAGCTGGAAAAAGCACGGTCTAGGTTCTTACGGACTACCAGTCGCTGACCTACTTTTATAAAGACGCAGAAGCTCTTACGTCGCCAAGCTCGGTAGGCTGCATACTTATCAGGATTCGACTTTAAGATTACCTATCGACTAGGGGCTCAAAACGGAAAGACTAACGCGCTGACGCGAAGAGAAGGGAAGACGAGCCGCGCGAAGGAAGATCCGAACATGTTCCAGAAGGTGTTGACCGAGCGGATGGTAGACGCAGAGGTATTGAAAGAGGTAGGGGTCTACGCGGTAGAACCGGCCCCTAAGGAAAAGACTCTCTACGAAAGGGTGGAACAGCTTAACCAGCAACAGAAACTCGGCAAAACCGGCTTAGGAAAGATGATAGTTCCGGAAGAACTAATTACAGAAGTCATCCAGCTGGTCCATAACTCTATAGACGTTGGTTACGCTGGCTCAAAGAAGACGATAGAAGCTATAAGGACGGTCTACTGGTTTCCGCGGATCTACGAACGGATCCACCGATTTATCGCCAATTGCTACGTGTGCAGAACCGCGAAGCTACGTTACGGCCTTCCGGCAGGCTTATTGAAGCTACTGCCGATCCCCGAGAAAACCATAGCAGCACATTACGATGGATTTCGTAACCGGCCTGCCGGATTCCGATAGATACGATGCCACCCTTAACGTAGTGGATAGGCTAAGCAAAGAACGACACTTCATCCCCTGCCGAGCGAGAGACGAAGGAACTACTGCAGAAGAAACCGCACGGATGTTAATTTCAACACGTATAGAAGCACTATAGCCTGCCGGACACTATTACTACGGACAGGGGTCCTCAATTTACCGCCGACGTATAGAAAGCTATCAACAAGCTCTCGGAATTTATAGAAAGCTTAGCACCGCCGCTCACCCTCAAACCAACGGTCAGTCTAAAGTCGCTAACCGTAAGATAGAGCGATATCTGCGAACCTTCTGCGGCCACTATCAAGAAAAGTGGGTTGAGATGCTGCTAATAGCTGAATTCTGCGCGAACTCAGCACGGTCAGAAGCGACGTCGCTGGCGCCGTTCGAGATAACGCACGGCTATCTTCCGAGGATAAGCTTTTAGCTGCCAAACGAACCCAGCTCCGCGGAACCATCCACCGCTACGTCGTCGAAGAGAGTCGCCGCCGCGGCGGCAGAAGCGCTACGATCTCAGATGGAAGAAGCGATCAAAGTGGCGAAAGACGCGATGGAATCGACTTAGAAGAAGATAGTAACTCGAGCTAATAAGAAGCGGTCACTGATGGAATTCGAGGAAGGCCAAAAGGTATAGCTCAACACGCGAAACCTAAGGCTGAAAGGCAACGCCAAGCTCAATCTACGCTACGTAGGTCCATTCAAGATAATAGAAAAGAGGTCGCCGGTGACTTATCGGCTCAAGCTGCCGAAGGCGTTCCGGATCTACGACGTTTTCCATTTAGATCTGCTAAGCCTGGACCCTAAGGACGCCTTCCGGAGCAAGGGTTCGCCGAACCTCCACCAGTTAAGATAGACGGTGATAAAGAGGAGTAGGAGGTAGAAGACGTAATGGACGTAAAGAAGATGAGAGGGTCCATCAAAGCGAGGATCTCGTAGAAGGGGTGGCCGGAAGACTATAAATGGTATCCGGTCGAAAACCTGCGAAATTCGGAGGAGCTGTTAAAGAGACTTTTACGCGCGGAATCCGAAGAAGCCGAAGCCGGAATGGCTCTAATCCGAAGAAGCCGAAGCCGAATGGATCTGAAGCCGATCCTTCAATAACAAAAGCAGCGTCCGCTCCACTAGCGCGGAAGCCGATGAAAACGATCGCTGCTTATAGCTACCCAGGCAGATCGTAGTGGTCGGTAGGCCGCGCACGCCGTAGCGTGCCAGCGCCGCCGACCCCGCGATGGATGGAGACCATAGGTGGAAAAGAAAGAAGAAGAAGAAACGGAGCCGCGGACGGATCTATATGGACCTCCGAAGCAGCGCACAGACCAACCACGCCGCAGCTCAGATAAACCACAGCTCAGATCAGATGGCACGGATCAGGCGCACCGATTACATGAACGCCAAGTGAAGGACTTCAGATGCCGATAACGTGAGAAAATAAAGAGAACGTTGTTTTTAATAGAAGACGGAAGAGGTAACATCACAGTCAGAGGGGACTTTCGAGAAGGAGATAACGAAACAAAAAAAAAAAAAAAGTGGAGATTTTCGGATAGATAATGTGACTAAGCGGTCGAGGGCGACCGCTGGTAAGGGAGGGGGGTAGTGTTGCGGCGGTGGAAAGAGGTGGGACAGATTGGTGGGGTGGACCCTGGAATTTCGGCTCGGCCCGTCCGGACCGAGCCGGGCCTTGGGCACCACCACCATCAAAGCCTACCACCACCACTATATAGATTCCTTTCCCTCCTCAGTTCGAGATATAGTCATCAAAAAAGGCCGTATTGAATCATATCTGCGTGCCCGGATCAGGAGCAGGGAGTGGTCGTATCCGTTAGGCTATAAAGAAGGGGGACAATCCAGTAGCGTTAGCCGTACGGCTGTTAATAGCCAGCTCCGCTATAGGGAGAAGGTAGTTCCAGTTTGTCTAGTTATAGTTAACGTACGCTTAGAGGTACGCTTCCAACGTCAAATTGACCCTCTCTATCGTGCCGTCCGTTCTGCAGGTGCTATGCGGGTTAAAAGGCGACGTTCTACGTTTAACAATTAATATACTCTTACCTAGATCTAACTCGTAAACTGTATACCCCGGTCCGATACAATTAACCTAGGGAACCCGTACTTGCTAAACGTCGTCTGTATAAATGTCTAAGCAGTGTCTTTAGCTGCAATAGAGTCTATTCCTTCCAATATTACCCCCTTCGTTAGCCTGTCTGTAACTACTATAATGTTCTGCCGTCCGTCGCTCTTAGGGAGGTCCGTAATAAAGTCTACTGTTAGGTCTTGCTAGGGCCGGTCCGGTATTAGTAGGGGTTTCAGCAGCCTATGCTTTAGTTTACGCTAGGGCTTCGTCCATCTGCAGACATCGCAGTTCTGTACGAACCTACAGATGTCCTTTGCTATTGCCGGCTAGTAGTCGTCCCTAGCGACGATGCTGTACGTCTCCTCGCGCCTAGGTGCCCGGTCGCTATAGAATTATGCGCCCGTTGTATTAAGCTTGTACAGAGCTTCTCGTCTGCCGGGACCTAAATCCGATTCCTAAACTTTAGGTTGTTCTCCTCGTCTACTGTGCACTCTGCTGCTGATACCTTAAGGTAAAGCTCTTGCTAGGAGCTTCCGCTGTCCTCCTTAGATCGCTTATATAGGCCCCTCGGTATACGTCGTCCTTTTCTACTGCCTCTTCCTATGCCTGCAGTTAGGGTTCCTATATAAATGTCGCTGCTAGGCGGATAGTCCCTTCGCCTAGCTCTTTCTTAAACATCTAGAATGTTTGTAATTTCAGCCAGTCGTCCTCGTACGTCGTTTACATGTCCTAATCCTGTCTAGATAGCGTATCGGCCTTGCTGTTGTCCTTTCCCTTACGATACTAGAGTTTTATATTAAAGCGGCTTAGGTACATCGCCTATCGTACGTGTCTCTTAGACAGCTTCTAGGGTTGCGTAAAGTACTTAAGGTTCTTGTAGTCGGTTAGGGCGAGGAACTTAGGAACGGAGCGGAGTTCTCTATCCTACGCTTCGCAACACTGTACGACTGCTAGCAATTCCTTGTTATAGATAGGGTAGTTGCACTTAGCTAGGAAGTTCTTCTTGGAGAAGTACGCGCATAGGTACAGAAGTCCGTCTAAGCCTACCTATAATAGGATACCCCCCTATATAGCACCCTAAGGAGTTTAGTTTCCAGTATCGTTGTACATTCTAGGTCGAAGGCGGCAAGCGTTAGTCCTATAGTAAAGAGCTCCTTTAGCCTGTTAAAGCTCCTATTTATACTCGTCCGTCTACTTAAACTGCTTGTCCTTGTATGTTAGCTCGACTAGGGAACGTACGATCTCCGAGTAGTTCCTTATAAACTGGTTGTAGAAGTTGGCAAACCTAAGGAATTCCCGTACGCCCTTGATGCTCGTAGGCGGCTTCTATTGCTTAATAGTATTAATCTTCTTCCTATCTATACTAATGCCTTTCCCTGCCTTAATAATAAACCCTAGGTATTTCGTACGCTGTACCCCTGAATTCACATTTGTCGATGTCGAGGTACAAGCTAGCCTGTTGCAGTCGATCTAGTACCTTTCTTACGTCCTGTATATAGTCTGCATAGGTGCTGTCTGTAAATACCAGTATATCGTCGAAGTACGCCGAGCAGGTTTCGTCTAGTAAACCTTGCAGGGACCTGTTAATGTACCTCTAGAAGGTTGCTGGTGCGTTAGCAAGGCCAAAGGGGGGTAACAAGCTACTCGAAAAGACTATATCTCGTACGGAAGGCAGTTATCTATTTATAGCCTTCCTTAATCCGTATCTTGTAGAAAGCCGAGACTACGTTAAGCTTAGTAAAAACTACTTTGCCTTGCTGATCCGTCCGAGAGTCTCCTTAATAAGGGGTAGAGGGTACCAGTCCTTCTTGGTAATCGCGTTAATGCCTCTATAGTCTATGTAGAAACGTAAGCCGGCCTTGCCCTCCTTATAGACAAAACAGCACTAGGGCTCCTACGGACGATGTACTTACGCGAATGAAACCTTTAGCAAGTAGATCGTTCCAGTGTCTTGCGCAGTACTAAGGGAGTTCTCTAGAGGACATGCCGTACAGTAGGCTGTACAGTACTCTGGGCAGGCTCCTATCTGGACAGGGCTCTAGCTAGATGTTATAGTTTAATTCCTTCTCCTTGGTGTAGTGGCAGTTTCGAGGCTGAGTTTGGCTCGAATAGGTCTAGGTATTCTGCGTATTCCGCTAGGAGCTTTATACAGGGGGTTTGTTGCCTTCTTAGGCGCTAATGCCTTCTTAATGTCCGTCGAAGTCGCAGTGTTGATTTCTGATCCGGGCACGCAGATATAATTTAATACAGCCTTTTAATAACTATATCTTGAACTAAGGATGGAAAGGAATCTTTATAGTGGTAGGTAAGAGCTTTAGGGGCGGTGTGCCAAGGGCCCGGCTCGGTCTGGAAGGGCCGAGCCGAAATTCCAAGGGTCTACCCTATCGCTTAGTCATACCCTTTTCTGCCGCTGCAGGGAAACACTACCCCCCCTCCCTTACTGGTGTAGCGGCAGAAAGGGGTAGGACTAAGTAATAGGGTAGACCCTTGGAATCTCGGCTCGGACCTTCTGGACCGAGCCGGGCCTTGGCACACCGCTCCTAAAGCTCTTACCTACTACTATATAGATTCCTTTCCCTCCTTAGTTCGAGATATAGTTATATTAAAGAGGCTGTATTGAATTATATCTGCATGCCCAGACTTATTATATCTCGAACTTACTTATTACACTAATTCCGCGCTACGCGGAAGGGACCGTTAACAATCGGATACCTAAATAACGCACGGCGCACTACATATACCAAACCAAACACCAGCACTATAAGAAAGCTATAGAGAGCTTCTTAACAGTAGAGGGCGGCGTTATAGACCGTAGCGGAAAGAGAAAGACTGACAGACCGAGGGATAGGCGTACTAGCATCCTCGACAATAGAATTAGCTACTAAGGGCCTTACAGAAGAAGAGATAGATAAAGCGAGAAAGGGCATAGAGAGCTATACCGAACTGTACACACGCACACCGGATAAGATAGGAGAATATCTTACAGAACATAGAGCAGAGAAGGTATTCGACATTATTACCTTCGTTAAAAAAGAAAGTTTTTATAGGAACACGGAAGAAAACAGGAGACTAAGAGAAGAAATAGAAGCAGTAATAGCAGAGAATGAGTTAGTAGAAACTATTATCGACGTGTTAAAAAACCAAGCAGCGATTTGACTAGCATAACTAAAGGCGATAAAAGACTTAGTTAGCTAAGAAAGAGGCAGCGACGTTTTTGTTAGCACTGCCACTACATCGAGAAGAACAAGCAGAGACCGCCTACTGGCGGCCTACAGTTAAGGGTAGCACCTTAATAACGTTACTACCGGACCTACCAGCGTTTAGAGGCAGAGACCCCTAAAGACTAGGAGGCATTTAAGAAAAAGATAAAGAACAAGATAGACGCGATTACGCCGGAAATAGTAAAGAAGACAGGTTGGCATACCTAGAATCGCGACCGACGAAGGTAAAGCATTTTCGCTAGTAGCGGACCTAGAAGAGGTAACCGCCAAAGAAGCGATTAAAGCGCTAGATCAACGCTTTGGAGATCTATTCCAAAAGAAGACAGCCCGTAAGCAACTGGATTAAAATCAACCAGAACCGGCAGACGTTCAAGGAATTCTACGGACTGTTCCGAAATATGCTATTAGAGCCAGAGTGTCGGAAGATAAGCAGCTCTACCTACTAAGACAGTAGCTGAACCCTAAACTGGCCGCAGCTATAGCTTCTGTAGAAGACGAAGACCTTAAGAGCTTTGTGCACTAAAGCGAGAGTTACTGCTAGAAACCTAAGCGCTTTACGCGAAATCGCGCGTAATCCGAGCGCGCAGATAAGGTTCAATACGGCTGTTTTGATAACTATATCTCGAACTGAGGAGGGAAAGGAATCTATGTAGTAGTGGTGGGCTTCCGTGGAGGTGGGTGGTGCCAAGGCCCGGCTCGGTCTGTTCCAGAACCTAAATCCCGGAAGGGGCCGAGCCGGAATCCAGGGTCCACCCTATCAATCTGTCCCCACCTCTTTCCACCGCCGCAATACTACCCCCCTCCCTTACCAGCGGCGCCCTCCCTCCCTCGACCGCTTAGTTTACCCTATCTATCCGAAAATCTCCACTTTTGTTTTTTTTTTTGATTCGTCGTCTCCTTCTCGAAAATCCCCTTTAACGCTAATGTCATTTCTTCTGTCTTCTATCAAAAACGTCGTTTTTTCTTTATCGCTTCTTAAATTTCTTACGTCGTCGGTGTCTGAAGTCCTTTACTTGGCGTTTATGTAATCGGCGCCATCTGATCTAATCCGCGGGTTATCTGAGCTGCGGCGTGGCTGGTCTGTGCGTCGTCTCGGAGGTCTATATAGATCTTTCTACGGCGCCGTTTTTTCTTCTTCTTTTTCTCTTCCACCAAAGCCTTTACCTACTACAGGGTCGGCGGCGCTAGCACGCTACAGTAGGTGGTGGGCCGCGTCAAACCGGTGGTGGGTAGCGGTGGAGTTAAAGACCTCCCCGAAAGCGACCGTTACGATCGTCTTTATCAGCTTCTGCGCCGGTAGAGCGGACGCGGCCTTCCTTTCTTCTTTTTTTTCTTCCACCTCTTCCGGAGGTTGTCAGTTTTTCGGAGCTATCCGGTTTTCGGCTTCTTCGGGTTCTATACGTAAAACTCTCTTAGCAGCTCTGCTGAATTCCGCAGGTTCTCGACCGGATACTATTTATAGTCTTCCGGCCACCCCTTCTACGAGATCCTCGCTTTAATGGACCCCCCTCGTCTGCTTTACGTCTATTACGTCTTCTACCTCCCACTCTTCCTTATCGTCCATCTCGATTGGCAGGGGTTCGGCGAACCCCTGTTCTAGCAGGCCGTTTTCAGGGTCTAAGCTTAACAGGTCTAAGTGGAAGACATCGTGGATCCGGAACGATTTCGGTAGCTGGAGCCGATAGGTCACCGGCGACCTCTTTTCCACTATCGTAAACAGGCCTACGTAGCGTAGATTGAGCTTGGCGTTGCCTTTTAGCCTTAGGTTTTGCGTATTGAGCTATACCTTTTGGCCTTCTTCGAATTCTAGCAGCCTCCTTTTCCTATTAGCTCGAGTTACTATCTTCTTCTAAGCCGATTCCATCGCGTCTTTCGCTACCTTAATCGCTTCTTCTATCTAAGATCGTAGCGCTTCTGCCACTGCGGCAGCGACTCTCTTTGACGACATAGCGGTGGATAGTTCCGTAGAGCTGGGTTCGTTTGGCGGCTGAAAGCTTATTCTTGGAAGACATCTATGCGTTATCTCGAACAGCGCCAGCGACGTTGCTTCCGACTGTGCTAAGTTCGCGCAGAATTCGGCTATCGGCAATGCCTCGACCTACTTTTCTTAATAATAGCCGCAGAAGGTTCGCAGATATCGCTCTATCTCGCGATTAGCCACTTCAGACTGGCCGTCGGTCTAAGGGTAAGCTGCTGTACTGAGCTTTCTACTAATTCCGAGGGTTTGATTAATAGCTTTCTATACGTCGGCAGTGAATTAAGGACCCCTATCCGTAGTGATAGTGTCCGGCAGGCTATAGTGCTTCCACACGTGTCTAACTAGCATTCTTGCTGTCTCTTCCGCAGTCGTTCCTTCGTTTCTCGCTCGACAGGGGATAAAGTAGCGTTCTTTGCTCAGCCTATCTACTACGTTAAGGGTGGCATCGTATCTGTCTGAATCCGGGCAAGCCGGTTACGAAATCTATCGTAATGTGCTGCTATAGTTTCTCAGGGATCGGCAGTGGCCTTAATAAGCCTGCTAGAAGGCCGTAGCGTAGTTTCGCGGCTCTGCACGCGTGGCAGTTAGCGATAAATCGGTGGATCCGTTCGTAGATCCGCGGAAACCAGTAGATCGTCCTTATAGCTTCTATCGTCTTCTTTGAGCCGGCGTAACCAACGTCCTTAGAGCTATAGACCAGTTGGATAACCTCTGTAACCAGCTCTTCCAGGACTATCAGCTTCCCTAAGCCTGTCCTGCCGAGATTCTGCCGCTGATTAAGCCGTTCTACCTCCTCGTAGAGAGTCTCTTTCTTAGGGGCCTGTTCCACTGCGCAGACCCCTACCTCTTTTAGCACCTCTGCGTCTACTATCCGCTCGGTCAGCACCTTCTGAAACATGTTTGGATCTTCTTTCGCGCAGCTAGTTTTCCCTTCTCTTTGCGTTAGTGCGTTAGCCTTTCTGTTTTTAAGCCCCTGGTCTATAGGTAATCTTAAAGTCGAATCCGGATAGGTAGGCAGCCTACTGTGCTTAATGTCGTAAGAGCTTCTGCGTCTTTATAAAGTAGGTTAGCGACTAGTGGTCCGTAAGGACCTGGACCGTGCTCTTTCTAGCTATAAGCTCTGGCTTCTACTCCTTGAACGCCTGAATAATCGCTAGCAGCTCCTTATTATAGATAGCGTAGTTTTCGCTCGGCTTCCGTTATGAGGACTTGCTAAAGAAGCCCACTAGATAAAGGGTTTCATCGTCTCCGTATTAAGAAAGGACCCCTGCCGTCACTGTATTGGAAGCGTCCGTTTCTACGTAGATCGTCTTTTTCCGGCCGGAAGTGTGCTAGAACTGGCGCAGAGGCCACCGCTTCTTTCAGCCGGTTGAAGGCCTCCGTGCACTTCTTATTCTACAGGCCGGCAGCCTCTTTCTTTAAACGCTTCGTTTAGGGGTCTCGCTATCTTGCTAAAGTCCTTAATAAACTGTCGATAGTAGCTGCAGAAGCCGAGAAACGCTCTAATTTGCGTAGTGTTTCTGGATTTCGGCTGCTTCCATTCGGCGACGGCGGCGGCCTTTAAGGGGTCTATACGAATTCTATCTCTTCCGACAATAAGACCGAGATATTTAACCTCGGTTTGATAGAACCTCGCATCTTTTTTCGTATCCGCGTTCAGAAAATCCGGCCCTCGCGGAGCCTAGTCAACACCTTCTTGATGTGGGTCCGTGTGTTGCTCTCTCGTTCTATCTGTATAGATAAGGATGTCGTCAGTAGAATAACACGAACGCGTTCCAACATGTCCATAAAGGTGTAGTTTATAAAGCGTTGCTACTACCGCCGGCGCGTTGGTAAGTCCGAAAAGGCATTAACAACTACTTGAAATTGCCTATACGCGTCGCGAACGTAGTACGTGTCCTCTGTGTGCCCTTCTTCGTTTCTTAGTCGATGGAACGCTTAGCGGAGGTCGAGCTTGCTAAACCACTTAGCCTTTGCTACGCGCTTTATAGTCTTATCGATCAAGCGGCAGCTGGTTATAAGTCATCTCTTCGTTAACATCGGTAATGGCCTCGATAGTGTACGCAGAGTCGCAGACTACCCCCTAGTTTTCCTTACGAAAATAATCCAGTAACGGCGTATTCAGCAGAACTCGGCGTAATAAATTTCTTCGCTAGGTTTTTCGCGAACGAACACCTCTACCTAGTCCA